>KZ067729.1:55449-68963 GCA_002091845.1 Anopheles cracens | reverse complement strand
GACGGCCGGCATTCGCATTCACGATTACGAGCACGTCCACCGTGTGCGGTAGTGGATGAGAGTGTACGCGTCTTTGTCTTGCTTCGCGAACCCTCTCTTTTTCTCACTCGTTCGCCTGCTATGGCTATGGTTACGCGCGGCGATGCCGAAGACGGCTCCATCTTGCGGCAAACGTGTGCACTATGCGGCCGAAGGCTACTACGATTACTGTCTAGCCCTTGCTGTCATATGTCGTTTTTTGTCGTTCAAAACAATATGTGTTGAAAAATGTGCCTGCGGTTCTTAGCCTGCGTTTTGGGGCAACTTTAAAACTTCTCCTCGAATTATCCACAGCAAACGCGCTATTTCCTCTACCGCACACCGTTGGAATGGAAAACGAATTCCTCTCCCTCTCCCGATATCCCGGCTCGTGGAAGGGCCACCGTGTGGAGAGGCGAGGCGAAGATAATATACCGTTGTTGGGTGTGCTTTTGGGGTGGTGCAACAATTCGAATTTTTCACCCCTTGTTTTTCCGCGGCCGCGGTAACGCCGCCGTCCCTTTCGGTTTTGAAAGTTTTCTGTTGCTTTTCTATTACTGTTGTGTGTGTGTATTTCTTTTTTGCTGTTGCTGTTGTGCGCCCTTTTCTTTGGGGGGTGTTTTTCCCCCACCCGTTTACTTCGGTGGATGCCGGAGCATGGGTTGGGGGGAGCTTTTGAGTGTTTCGATTGATTTTTTTGTTGCTTCTGCTGCGTTCGTGTGCTTGTGATGCTCGCGTATATTTCTTCTCCTTTCGTTTTTTTTACTTCTTGTGGTCGTTCGTTTTTTCTTCCACCACTGGAAGCACATAGCAACCAGTGTGTGGGGGGAGCTTTTGAGTGTTTCGATTGATTTTTTTGTTGCTTCTGCTGCGTTCGTGTGCTTGTGATGCTCGCGTATATTTCTTCTCCTTTCGTTTTTTTACTTCTTGTGGTCGTTCGTTTTTTCTTCCACCACTGGAAGCACATAGCAACCAGTGTGTTGATTAGATTGTTTTATGTTTCCTTCATGGTTCTTTTTGTTTTATTCGTTTCTTTTTTATATGAGACTGTTTTGTATTTTTCTTGATTTTTATCTAATTATTTTTTTCGACAAAGAAATGTGGCCAAACAAAAAGGTGGAAAGTGACTTAAGAGAAACAACAAAAAACGCAGTTTTGAACATTGTCATTTAGAACAAAACTCTTAGAAATGAAACCAAAACAATTACAAACCAATTGGAAGCAATGGGAGTGAAAAGCCAATCAAACGAAAAGGCCCTGTGCGATACCAAGCTCAAAGCAAACGCAAACCCGACATTCGAGAGACGATACGTGCGGAGCATGATAGCGTAACGCAAACGCAAAAAACCCTTCTGTGCCGATTGAAGAAAAAAAAAACATTACTCGCTTCCGTTTAAGTGAAGTGAGCAGCGAACGAAAATGAAGCACTTAGGCAAAGCTTTCAAAATTCGCACTAAATACGTTAAGAAGCAGCAAGGAATGTTCGCAATCCGTAATACCAATCCGACGAACTCCAGCGGTTCGCGTCCACTGAAGGAGGTAGTGGAGGTAAAACACTCGTTAACACTCGCGGACAGAAACGTTCCGATTTGTTCTCTTGTTTGTGCCCTTTTAGCAGAAACGAACGGATGGTGAAAGCTTAGTTTATTAAAACGAACTAAATACCGAAACCAGCATAAGCACACAAATATTGTAAACTATTGTAAAACAAAGCGACCGCAAAAAAAACAATGTAGGCAGTTAGTACAACAGACGATAGATTGCGGTGGTGTACAAGTGGGCTGAAATGCGAAGATAGGTACACACAAAGATGAAACATCAGGAACAAATACTCTCTTTACAAGCAAAGCAAACAAACAAAAACAGTTACAGTATAGTTACAAACGCGCATTCGCATTCGAGAAGTGGCCTCTTTCCTACTATAACAAGCAACAACAACAACAACAACAAAAACGAAATTCGCACACAAACCTTTAGGAACTGGGCAATCAGTTGATGGTGCGAAACAGTTGCAAAGAATGGTTTTAAAATGGGATTTGACAAAACAAAAACAAACAAACAAACAAGCAACCTGAAACCAGAAAAGCAGCCAAACAACAAAACACACGAGCAGCAAAAACTACAAAACCACACGGGGGAGGGAAGATAAGAAATGAAAGTAAACAAAATCTGTGATATTAGCCGATAAGCAGCAATGCGGGAAGTGACTCTTAAATCACCTGCAGACACAGAGAAAGAGAGAAGCAGAAAGAACGGAAAAGCCAGCGCCAGGTTTGAAGTTTAGCGAAAGGACCATAAACCGTCACGTGCCCCACGTGGCCAGGAACTAATTCGGTGCGATAAGGAAAAAAGAATGCAATGAAAACCCATACATGCATCCCCACACTCCTATCTTGCATGGGTTGCACACAGGATACGCGTGCCGTGGAAGTCATGCAATGGGGGGTAAAAAATAAACAAGACACATTAATCTACAAAACGGCAGTGGAATGTGCAGAAACGAGAGTGAAACAGATTTAAAACAAACAAAACCAACGGCAACAGTAGCATTATTATGCAGCCGCTGAAAAGGGTAAGAAGAGTATAAACAAGAAAAGTAAATACAAAAAAAAAAGGAGCGGGAGCAGCTTCTGGACGAAGTCTGCTCGAAGTGAAGTTAATTAAATTTTAAAACTTTACCACCGCTCACTGCGTCCCGTCAGCGGGTGCCGAATATGGCCGACACTGGAGACTGGAGACTGGAGACGACAGAAAACCGTCCGGGAATTCCGTCCGGCCCAAGCGTGCGCGTGAGCGGCGGAAAACTTTCTCCCACGCGGGTTCGTCGTCTACGTCGGCGTCGCGGCTGCATACAAATTGGGCGCGCGGAGTACACGTTAAACATGTTGTACCCAACTATCGGTTGTATTAATTGTTGTTTCGTTACTTCCGCTCGCCCGTGCGCAGGGGGAGTTCGCACTCACTGCACTGCGCCTCATATCGTGCAGTAAATCAGACCGCAGAAGAAAGTTGCCCGATAGCCTCAATAGACCTCATTAGGCTTGGCCACCGTGGGTGCGGGCATCATCCCTCCATTCGGTTTTTGGTCGTTACGGGTGTCTTGTTGTGATGATTTCACGCCACCACGTCGCACAGAAGCAACCGGGAAACGCTCAACAAAGCTGGTGATGGCAAGTAAAAGGGTGACGAACGTAGCTCATAGATAACAAACCGCACACAAGCATGGCTAGCGCAAGATTTTTGATTTTTTTTTAGATAGCTAGACATGCTATTCTCCACCATTCCGAACGCGTACTCCATGTCGTTTTTTAAGTGGTTGTCTATTTTTCGTTGCAAACATTGCATTTACAAGTTGAATTTTCTTTTAAGGTGCGTACATATTTCTTTAAATATTTGATGAAGCAAGATGAAGAGGGCCTGATTACAGTTAATCCGAACTATATGCACGTTTTAAGTAACAGTATTCATGAGACAACCTTCATGTGTTGAGCTGTAAAAATAGGTTTTTAATGTAATGTTAAATACACTAAACATATTTGTTGCACATTTTTTGCATCTAAAGCAACCTTAACACTCATATAACATATAACACTACTACACACTCAAATTCTTCATACCCCTGTGCCATCGTCTTGGCATGCTTATCTCTTGCGCGAATGCTGCTTGCAATGTAATTGCGCACGCTTGACCAACACCAGCAACTTGTACACCGACATTGTACTTCGCAAAGCGATAAGCACAGATAACATACTTCGGGAACCATTCAATTCATTTGTCACTCCGCAATTCGGAGCATTGAATTCACTTGCCGTAAGCATTCAAACCGAAAACAGGTAACCAGTTCCACTTAAGCAAACTAGCCCGTGAAAAGTGAGATCTCCGATGTATTGCAGCGCTGTTGCATGTAATGCATGCGGCATCTTAATATCAGTGCTGGTGACTAGTCTTTACCTACGAAAGATAGTGAAACCGGAACCGGTAGCAAGAATGTTTGTCACTGACCTTCTAACACATTCTGCCTTCTGATTGGATATTAAAACATTCATTTCCATGGATCAGCCAGCACACTAATCGTGGGCTAAAGCAGAGGCGAATCAAGTGGTACGCACGCTAGTTTCATAGAATCCTGATATTTTTGTCAATAGTAATGAATTGCAGTATTTATTGTAGTATTACAGTATACAAAGAGGATCGACAATGGAGAGTCATGCGGAAAACGAAATAAATGATCACGAGACAACCATAACAGCAGGATTGGCCAAACCAACATCATCATCGTCCAATGATGCCTGGACAAAAATCGTCCAAAAAGGAAAACAGAACAACTCGTCTCTGCACGGTTCGTCGTACCACCTTCGTCTAGCGCTGTTGATGCTGCTCCGGGCGTTTAGCCAGCATCTGGCCGATAGAACCTTCACATTCAAGATCAAACTGGAAGACGCCACCGCAGGAAAGTTCGACGATATAGTCCTCCAATACGCGTCATCATCAATGCCACCAGGTGCAGTATACGTACAGGCCAAACACAAACTAACCTCAGGCAGTAGCAATGCTTTCCCGCTGACCACGTCCTGCACTGCAATGATCACGAAAGAATCGTTGCTCACCAATTGGAACACGAAAACGCCTTTTTCGATTGCCAAGTATTTCATATCCTTTCTTGCCTACAATCGGCACGCATCGGATAAAACTTCTACTTACATGCTGTGCACGAACGCATGCGTTGATCGCAACCTGCAACCGTACCTCACGTTGAGGGAGTATGCTAGCTCCCACATACTATCCTTTTGCAATGACATAGGCGCCAAATGTTATCAATTTCGTGGTGGAACCAGCTTCCCGGAGCTCACCGAGAAACTGATAAGCTCCATTGTGGAATGTCTGCCAAAGGAAATGGCGTTGCATATTTTTAACGATAGGAATATCAGCTTCCAAGTATCTCTTTTTAACGTGCATGCTGTTTTGATTGCGAAATGTCTAGAACAAGTACACGACGAAGGAGCGAACAAAAAGCCGAAAAGGGTCTTTAAATTTAAAGATAATATTTTCACCCTAAAAGACTCATCCACCATCGACGTGTTTCGAAATGCTTTTGAGTGTGAGTATAGAAAGCTGCTTAAGCCGAAGAATAAGGAAGATTTTTACAAACACATACTAGCGAAACAAATCAGTATTGATGACGAATTCTTTCGATGCAACTTAAACCAAGACACTTCTACTGACTGTGCAAAAGTTGATGAAGTTATTTCTGAATTTTACGACAAATTTGTTTTGGTATGCAATTCGGTGAACGACGATGGACTTTACCGCAAGTCACTCGATCTTATGCCAGCGTGGGTGGATACCGAGGAGACAGCCTTGAGAGATTTGCACTTTATGGTGTTTAACGCAATGAAAAGCGAACGTCCGACTCCTATAAGCCAGGAGAGCGTGAAAAATCGATTCATGGAAATCGATCCCAACAAGACTACGTTGCGACTCCAGAGCTCGACGAAGGAGTATGTTGCGACATTGCGCCAACAGTATCCAGCAGTTGTTATCCAGCCAAATCGTCTAGAAGACTCGGAGCTCTACGAGTTTGTCAGCGATTCCAGTTCCGGAGTTTATCACTACCGTAGCACGATGGATGTGAAGATTAGTTCCTTAGTGATTTATCAAACGGTAGCACTGCTTGAATGTGAGTGTTTGTTTATCGACAACTTGTCACGCACAGATGATACACACACAACGTACAACGTGGTCAACGAAGTGCTGCAGTACATTTCCGATGTAAACCATAGAACGATCAATATAATAACGATCCTTGGCAAACTGGAGCGAACTGTGCTTAAAGATATCGGCAAAATGGCGAGGAAATATAGGAAGAAAATTATCACGGTGGCAAAAATTTCGTACGCTTGTGCAGACGAACGATTCGACGATCACCTATCCGTCCGCGACCTTACCTGTGACGCACGGGAACGTCTGTTTGAGCTGCATGGTAAAGTGAAGCTGCTTGGAACATCGACACTCCTGCGCAAGGTCGTGGAAGATCGCGATAGTTTGAGCTTTCTGTTCAGCATATTGCACTCGTGCACGGAAACCGCACAAGATCCAGAGAACGATGTAAACAAACAAAGCTATGAAGCAATCAAGGCGTGGTATATTCCTCGTTCCTATCTGCCTCTCTCGGAATATGAAGAAACTAGCGAAATTGAGGACAAATGTCAAATATATTGTCGCTACCGCGAACAAGCAATACCTTTTGACCGATTTAGCTTCATAAGCGATAGTAGTTTGCCGTTTGTTAAGTCTATAATAACGAGCAATGTCGATACAGTCGTTCCACCGGGATTCGCCGATGGAGACGATCATAGGCAGGTGTACATTTTTCTCAACGATGCTGGCTGTGGAAAGTCCACCTACTTCAGCTGGCTTACGTGGTACTTGTCAACCTTCAGTTCAGAACGGTACGTGTTTCGATTGAACGCACTGCAGTACTCGACCGACTTCTCGCGACTAAGAGAGACAGAGCTTGGGACGCTTGATGATACACACATTTTAAGGATTCTTTACCGGCTTATCCACCTGGCACTGTTTGTGCCCAACATTACAGGACGTTCGATCGCAGAGACCGATGTGGACAGGCAAGTGGCCGATCGATGCGCGACCCGTTTGGTTCTTGACGAAGACGGGACAGTCGTCCTCGGTGAAGAACAGCAAAGCGAGTTGGATCTGACGACGGATCAACTGCTGGAGCTGCGCCTCTTTAGGGAAAAGTTTAACGAAAGGCAACTGGTACTGTTACTGGATGGGTTTGATGAGATCTCTCCCCACTATAAGAGTGTTGTGTTGAAATGCTTTGCACGGTTCACTCAATTGCGCGGAATCCGACAACTATATCTGTCCAGTCGGCCGTACGATCTTAAAACTGAGTTCGAACAAACCTTCACTCGCAGCAGTATGTATCAGCTGAAGCCATTCTCTCAGCGCGATCAAATGCTTTACCTCTACCGGCGTATGATGCTAGAGCTCGATGGGTTCCGGCAGTGTAAAGAGGACCATAGAATCCTAGTATTGGGCCTTCTGAGTAAAGTGATATGGCAAGCACTAGACGAACTCCAAGGTATACCACTGTTGCTGAAAATATCATTCACAAACATCTTACCGCTCATCGAGAAGTACATCAACTTCAACAAAAAGACCATCGAGCTGCAACTGATGCTGCAGACCAAATTCGAGCGATTGCAGCTGCTGAAGGAATATATGGAAATGAACTTAAAAATATTAGTCATTGAAAAGCTGGGCTGCACGGATACGGTCGCCCACATTACCACGCACAAAACGCAATATTCCACGATGTTCAACTTGTTTGAAAAACAGCACAGCTTGTTAGCCATGTCCGTCATCATCGGCGATCAGCTGTTATCCCCCGGTGAACGGCAGGAAGCTAGCGACTGCATGCAGGAGATAGCGCAAAGCCTTGAAAAAACAGGAATTATCACAGGAGTTCTAGAAGGTACGCCACAGTTCGCTCACCGCATCTTTGCCGAGTACTTCGCGGCCCTGTATCTGTACAAAAAGAGGGATCAGCTGCGGGCCGATGGTTTTTTCCGGTCCGGAACGTATTGGACTCCCGAAATGAACCGAGTAAGAGACTTTTTCGACCGACTGATCATACGCGAAAGCGCCGGGTGCGACATACACATGGCCGTGCTGTGCCAGTGGGAGTATCAGGTAACCAAGCTGCTGAAGAAAAGTACGTCCGTTGCGTTCGTCAGAGATGATGCTGGTCGGTTGCCCTTGCATTTGGCCGTGCAGTATAGATCGCACAGGTTAGTGAAGCTGTTGCTGGCCAGAATGTCTCTCGATGCGATCGGGTTAAGAGATGATCTTTTCCAGCGGACCGCCCTGGACTATGCATTTGTCGCCAAACGTAATCTATCGATCGAAAAGATACTAGAGCGAGGAGCACGAATAGAACCGGACACCTTGACGCAACGGATCTGTGCAAACGATTTGCGGGAGTTACTCATTGATGCAGAGAACTATGGTAGCTGGTTACGATCGAACCGAAATTCTAAGCCAATCGCTAATCAACTTCAGCGTCAAGTGGTGCATCATTGCCTGCGTGAGAAACAACTTGACATGTACGCTGGTCTGGACGCGCTTGATTCTCTTACAATATTGGAGTTTTGTGCAAAGCGTAACCTGGTTGGAATGCTGCACCAATTTGTGATACAGATTAGCAACCGGACACACTTTATAGATGAAATCGCTCAACCATTACTTAAGATTGCATTAGCGTATAAAGCCCACAGTATCACCGCTTATCTTATCGATGCATTCAACACCCCGGTCGTAGAAGCGACTAATGTCGGGGATCTTATAGCAGCTTCGACGTTCGCCATCGAACAAAAGCGTGAGCAAGCATTCCGTCGAATCTTCCAACAGTTGTGCCATGCATGTGATATTAGCTATGCCCAAGCAACAAACGATGAAGAAATCGCAAGCTCGAATAGGTTGTATCACACGCCAGCAATGAACCAACGTCACTATCCAAAGGTGTGCTGTGTTCGTAACTCCAAAAATGATCACCTATCATTGCCCGAGCATAACAAGCAATATGTCCGACACGATGATCTTGTGATCGAAGCACTTCTTGCAACAGCTGTGCATGAGGGAAACGTTCCGGTCGTGTCATATATCGTTAGTAAAACCAACACTACAGTTACCAACAAACTCATTGCGACAATCATGCGATTGCTGCCGAAAGATAAGACTGTTTGCCATCACAAATCGATGGCAGCGTTCCACTACCTTCTCGAGAGAACTACCGACTTGAACAGCACAGATGAGAAAGGTCGAAATCTTCTTCACATGACGGCTCAAACCGGTTGTTTCTTCATGATGCATTGCTTGATTGTCAGAAGATTTGATCCATCACTTACTAACGTGAAAAACGGATGGAATGTATTTAACTATGTGGCATTCAACGGGGATGAAGATCGGTCGGACAAAACACTGGAATATCTAGTGTCACTAGAGGCTGTGAACTGGTTCGAGCAAGTGGATAGCCTTTTGAACTCAAGCTTCAATACGCTCATTGGAATCGGCTCTAGCATAGAGAATAACTCTACGCTCAACAAGCAGCAGCACGCTCTGTTGGCCATATATTCTACGTTCGATAAAGATAGCAGAGCAAAGCTACTGTCCGATCAGCAACAGCAGGAGGGTATCGAATGCATCCGACAAATAGCACAATGCCGCGCGAAGACGCCGCTCATTAAAGCAGTAGAACGTGATGTTCCGAAGTTTAGGCATCGTATATTCGCCGAGTACTTTGCCGCCTGCTGGTTGTACGAAAACAAGCATCGTATGCGGTCGGAGAGTGTTTTCCAATCCTGTTCCTACTGGAAGAGTGTTGTGTTTCGAACGCGAGACTTTTTCGATCGTATGATTGCAGCTGAAAGTGAGAATTGTGAGGTACACATGGGCGTTCTGAAGCGATCGCAACGAACGGTGGCGAAGCTTCTGGCAGCGAATCCGTCTGCCGCCCTCGTCAAGGATAACCTCGGTCGATCGGCACTGCATTTGGCGGCAGAATGCAAGCGATGTCCTAAATCTGCTAAACAGCTGCTATCAAACATGACGCTTGAGGCTGTCAACGCAAAAGATAATCTTTTCGGGTGGAGTGCCTTGGATTATGCGTTTATCTCCGAAAGCAAACAGGAGATCAAGCTACTGCTGGACCGCGGCGCCCGTGTAAATTTAGACAATTTGCTTGAACAGATTTTTGCGAACAATCTCCGGGAATCATTGGTCAATGCCATGAACTATGGCAAGTGGTTAAACACGAACAGAAAGACGAAAAGGATTGAAAATGAGCTTTACAGACGCGTCGTGCAGTACGTGCTAGCTGAAGGAAAGCTTAACCTCTACGAACAGCATTCTAAGTTCGATTCCTTGACTGCGATAGAGTTTTGCATCATGCGCAACGCGGTTGGAATGGTTCAACAGTTTGTGTTGCAGACAGATAGTTTGGCGCAGCACATATCAACACAGCCCGATCCATTGCTCAAAGTGGCATTTCAACATAGGTCCCACGATATCATCACATATCTCGTCGATCAGTTTAACGTCCCGCTGCACGCGGTGACTGACGTTATAAGTCTTACTTCGGCAGCGAACTACGCCATCATGCAGAATAAAATGAAACCATTCCGAGCCATCTTCCAACAGCTCTGTCTGCAATGCGATATTCCTCATGCCGAAGATACCGACAGTTTCGACGAGATTGCCGACGTCCAAAACCAGCCGAACGCACAAGCTTTGGACAGATATATCCACCCGAAGGTGTGTTGTGTTAGTGATGCACGCAACGTTCGCTTGGCATTGCCCGAGTACGATAAACGGGACGGTAACGATGCTAGATACCTTGTCGAAGCACTTCTTGCCAAAGCGGTACATGAGGGGAACATTCCTGCCATGGCGTACATTGTGCAGAAAACCAACACGAGCGTTACGAACAGACTGATTGTGATGGTCATGCGGTTGCTGCCGAAGGATAAAACTGTTTGCCATCACAAGTCGATGGCTGCGTTCAACTATCTGCTCGAGAGAACTACCGATTTGAACAGCGCCGACGAGGAAGGCCGCAATCTACTTCATATGACGGCTCAAAATGGCTGTTTTTTCATGCTGCATTGCTTGATCAACAAAGGGTTCGATGCATCAAAGTGCAATCCACGAAACGGATGGAACGCATTTCATTATGTAGCATTCAATGAGGATGAAGATCGGTCGGACAAGACACTGGAATATTTGATGCGACTTGAAGGCATGAACTGTTTCGAGCAAGTGAATGGTTTGTTAAACTCAAACTTCAATCCGCTCGTTGATACCCCTTTGTCAAGGGAGGACGAAGAAAATGCCTCTACTCTCAACAGGCAACAGCATACTCTATTGGCCATCTGCGCCATATTCAAGAAGGAAAGCAGATCTAAGTTGCTATCTGAATGCGAACAACAACAAGCTAGTGAATGCATACAGAGCATAGCTCACGGTCTTGTAAAGACGCCACTTATTAAAGGCGTCCAAAATAATGCTCCCAGGTTTATGCATCCCATCTTTGCCGAGTACTTTGCAGCCTGTTGGTTGTACGAAAATAAGGATCGTATGCGGAATGAGAGCGTCTTCCGTTCCCGATCATACTGGACCAAGCATTTGTACCGAATGCGAAACATTTTCGATCGACTGATAGTGAGGGACAGTAAAGGATGTGACATTCACATGGCGGTACTTAATCACTCAGAGGAGCAGATCAGTAAGCTTCTGTTGGAAAATCCTTCGGTGCCGTACCATAAAGATGTTGTTGGCCGGTTGCCATTGCACTTGGTTGCAGTTAGTGGCCTATCTGTTGGAATAGATTTACTCGTGAACAATGTAGCTTACGATTCTATCGACGAAAAAGATCACCTGTTCCAGTGGAGTCCGATAGAGTTTGCCTTTGCAGGCGGATGCGTTGTATCATTGAAGAACTTATTAGCACGAGGAGCTTTCGTAAACGTAGACACCTTGCTTCAACAAATCAGCTCGAACAATCTACGAGGGTTACTTTCCGTTGCGGCAAATTACGAGAAATGGTTAAAAAGTAACGAAAATTCTAACTCAATTGCGAATCAACTTCGCAGTCGAATCGTCGGTCACTTGCAAAGCATCTACAATCGGCATCGGGATCCAGTGGGATCCCTAACGGTGTCAGAATTATATCGGAAGCATGACTATGCTGGAATACTAAAACAGTTGAACAAACAGCGCGTTAATGATTGACAATCTGGAAACGATGGGTCCTCTTGACAGTAAATGGCCGTATATTTCAAAAGGTGTGAAATGGCATCTCACGGTCCATTTTAGCTCATTTTGTTACTTGGGGTACGCATGACATTCGCCACCATATACGGGCTATGTTTTCGCCTGTATTTTTTCGCCTGACGGATTGAAACCCCCCCTTACACGTAAGAACGTAATTGCCCTGCAGCAGCAAATGCAACAAACTATACAAAGAGCAAACAAACACGGATGCGCTGGAGACGAATTCACACACATACACTCATCCTTAAGCGGCTTTCCTTCCTCGCTTCCCTCTTCTAACTCGACACACGGGGGACAGAACGAGCGTGTTTGTATTTAAACCCGTAGGAACCGATTGTTTTCCTCCGTTTACTTTTTACTTCTGACAGTAGAGCATTCATCCACAAAGTGTATAAACTCCTTTGACTTATTATTATAATGAAATAGAGAAAAGAATATTAAAAAACAAGCTGTTCCGTACTCGTTTCATTTATCTGCGCGTGTCCTCCTGCCCCAATCCGAAAGTTGGGCCGCGAAACGTGAATTTTCGGTCGGAAAGAAAGTTGTGTGGTTTATTTTGTCTCTGTTTACGCAGACTAGATTGTAACGCTGAAATTAGAACGGACGCGTGTACGGGGAGGGATGAAAAGCTTCCCGCTGAAGGATCCAGTGTACCGTGACGTCACACTTTTCCAGATGTATTTTTGGTGGCGACTTAACCGCAAAGTTTCATCTTTCTTGACTGTGTTGCTGTTGATCTCGGGGATAGCTAATTTTGGGGTTTGCGTAGCTTTTGCGTGGGAGCCACTCTGGCGAGGTGGACGGAACATCCTTCTCAACGAATCATTTACTTCCGAGTCTGCGAAATGATGGTTTGCGTCAAAGGTCACGATATCAACCGTTGGATGGATCTATTTTTGGCTTTCGTAATGCTTGATTGAAAAGTTCACAGGAGCGAACGCAGGAGGTGAAGGCTAAATTTAGAATGGCGTGCGTAGCATGTGTCGGTGAGATGCAAGGCGCAAGGCCGAAGCTCGCCAACTGTTTTTAATAACGAACACATTAAGGTAATTGTTCAGCTATCCCATGAAATCGAAAGGTATGGGAATAATTCAAGTAGAACAGCCATGTGAGAGTTAAAATAGGATACTATCTTAACAAGTGGAATAGTTAGACTCTCACGTTTTTATGTGTTTATAGAAAAATTCAGAGTGTTGTATAACCTGCGTTGGAAAATTTAAGCTTCCCAGGGGATCAGGTCAGGATGGGATTTGAACTCACGTCCTGTAGCGTGTCAATCGTACGTATACATCAAGGCTTAAGTGCCTGATAGTTCGAATATATTATCAATTGATTTTGACCAGCAATAAAATACATGATTAGTAGTCAGTTAAATAAATGAATAACACGAGCCATTATTTGAAAACAGTGAGTAAAATTAATAAAAATGTTAGTGAAGGAAGCGGAAAACGAATCTGACGTGCGCGCTGAGAATTAGATGAGTTTTGCGGATTGCATACATTCGGGGGGGTTTCAATCCGTCAGGCGAAAAAATACAGGCGAAAACATAGCCCGTATATGGTGGCGAATGTCATGCGTACCCCAAGTAACAAAATGAGCTAAAATGGACCGTGAGATGCCATTTCACACCTTTTGAAATATAC
>KZ067729.1:38634-51941 GCA_002091845.1 Anopheles cracens | reverse complement strand
AATGACATCTGTATTACTCATTGATTCTCGATGGGGTATTATAGATTTTGTACGTATTGTATAATGGTGTGAAGTCGAACGAAACAGACAATGCATAAATGAACCCCGCATGAACGGCCTTTTAACACGCAAAGCTAACCGTCAAACCCTGTGGCAAACGTGAAAAATGCAAAGAAGACAACTGGTAGCGTTACCCGTTGGCTTATTCGAAGTGTTTTTGCTTTTTGCTAACTTTGACGTCTGTA
The DNA here is from genome assembly GCA_002091845.1 of Anopheles cracens. NCBI lineage: Eukaryota > Metazoa > Arthropoda > Insecta > Diptera > Culicidae > Anopheles > Anopheles cracens. The sequence continues at coordinate 51,696 of KZ067729.1, read as the reverse complement.
GACGTCAGGTTACCTGGGTAACGTGTCGCTCCGCGGTAAGTCCACGCCATCAGCCCCCAAACCACCCGGGGTGGGCATCTCCTTCTCGCTTTGGAACGACCATCTCAGCCACCAGTTTGTTTCTTCGGCGAAAACGCGACTGTGATTGTTGCCCAGATTGGAGCCGCTTGGCACTAGGATATCGGCTGTTGGAATCGTATAGGTAAGGCATAGAGGCATGCCACAACGGCCTGCTGTGTTTGGTGGACAGTTTCATTCAGGTACCGGTTGAAAAGGGCATGTTAACAGCGGTCGGTTTTTTCGCTCCCCAACCACCCAGGGTTTCATCAGCATGGTGGGTACACGTCAGCGGTTGTGCACGGGCAGCCGGATGCGGGCAGGCGGAGCGTGGACCACGCTTCTGATGACGCTGGCGGTGCTGGTGGCCGTTTTAGCAACCGTTGCCAATGGTGCCGCCGTAATGTCGGTCGATTTGGGCAGCGAATGGATGAAGGTGGGAGTCGTGTCGCCCGGCGTGCCGATGGAGATTGCACTGAACAAGGAATCGAAGCGGAAAACACCGACCACCATCGCGTTCCGCAACGGCGACCGTGTGTTCGGAGAGGACGCACAAACGCTCGGTGTACGTTTCCCGGCCAACAGCTACGGCTACTTGATCGATTTGCTCGGCAAGACGATCGACAACCCGATGGTTGACATGTACCGGTGGGTAGAAGCGTAGAGGGTGCAGTGTTTCGGTGTGCTGCATACTAACGAGTTGCAACCCGGCTTTTTTAGGAAACGGTTCCCGTACTACGACATCGTGGAGGATCCGGTCCGTCGGACGGTGGTTTTCCGTGCCGGTGACGACCAGTACACCATCGAGGAGCTCATCGCGCAGCTGCTGCAGGTTGCCAAGGTATACGCCGAAGATTCCACCGGGCAGCCCATAACCGAGTGCGTACTGATCGTGCCCGGATTCTTCGGGCAGGCGGAGCGTACCGCATTGGTGGCGGCGGCCCGGCTGGCAAATCTGAAGGTGCTGCAGTTGATCAACGACTACACGGCCGTTGCGCTGAACTACGGTATATTCCGGCGGAAGGAAATCAACGAAACGGCACAGTACTTCCTGTTCTACGATATGGGTGCGTACAAGACGTCCGCCGCCGTTGTGAGCTACCAGCTGGCGAAGGATAAGGCAACGCGCGAAACGCACCCGGTCGTGCAGGTGCTGGGCGTGGGCTTCGATCGCACGCTCGGTGGGCTGGAGATGCAGGTCCGGTTGCGCGACTACCTCGGCCAGGAGTTCAACAAGATGGGCAAGACGAAGACGGACGTGTTCAGCAATCCGCGCGCAATGGCGAAGCTGTTCAAGGAGGCGGGCAGGCTAAAGAACGTGCTGAGCGCCAACACGGAACACTACGCGCAGATCGAGGGCCTGCTGGACGAGCAGGACTTCCGGTTGCTGGTGTCGCGTGAGCAGTTCGAAACGCTGTGCAAGGACTTGTACGAGCGCGTGACGGCCCCGCTTGACAAGGCGCTGGCCGCGTCCGGGCTGGCGCTGGACGTGATCACTCAGGTGGTGCTGTTCGGGGGCAATACGCGCGTACCGAAGGTGCAGGACATCCTGCGCACGCACATCGGCCAGGAGTTGGCGAAGAACCTGAACGCGGACGAAGCGGCCTGCATGGGGGCGGTGTACCGGGCGGCCGATCTCGCCACCGGCTTCAAGGTGAAGAAGTTCATCACGAAGGATGCGGTCCTGTTTCCGCTGCAGGTTGTATTCGATCGCGAGGGCGACAGTGGCGCGCTGCGTCAGGTGCGGCGGACGCTGTTCGGCGCGATGAATTCTTACCCGCAGAAGAAGGTGATCACGTTCAACAAGCACACGGACGACTTCGAGTTCACAGTGCAATACGCCGAGCTGGAACCGGTGGTGGGTGGCGCGATCGGTTCGGTCGATCTGGCGCGCGTGAAGTTGAGCGAGGTGGCCAAGAAGCTGAAGGCGGGAGTGACGGAGAACGTCGAGTCGAAGGGCATCAAGGCGCACTTCCTGCTGGACGATTCGGGCATATTCTCGCTGGCGAACGTGGAGCTGGTGCTGGAGAAGACGGTCACGAAGGAGGAGGACGAGGACGAAAGCACATTCCAGAAGATTGGCAACACGATTAGCAAGCTGTTCTCGGGCGACGCGACCACCGAAGGAAAGCCGGAACCGGAGGCCGTGGAAAAGGAGGACGAGGAAGCGGCTGGTGCGAAGGAGCCCAAGGAAGCGGAAGAGCCGCAGGCTACGAAGGACAAGGAAGAAGAACCTGGCAAGGACGCGAAGCAGGAAGGCAGCGAGACGTCGGATGGTGAGGCGGGCAAAAAGACGGAAGAGAGCACCGAAGCAAAGAATGCCACGGTGAAACCTAAGATTGTGACACTCAAGGAAACGATCCCGTCTAAGGTGGACCTCACGTACGTGACTCCGCTAGACGGGGAGCTTTTCGAGGCGTCCGCGAAACGGCTCAGTGCGCTGGAGGAGGTGGACAACGCGAAGAAACGGCGCGAGACGGCCCTGAACGCGCTGGAGAGCTTCGTAATCGATGCGCAGGTCAAGCTGGACGAGGACGAGTACGCGTCGTGCGGTACGCCGGAAGAGATCGCCTCGATCCGCAAGCGCTGCGGCGAGATTTCCGAATGGCTGTACGAAGACGGCTCCGATGCCGATGCGGAAACGTACGAAACCAAGCTGGAGGAGCTGCGGACGGTTGCGAATGAGGTGTACGCCCGGCACTGGGAGCACCAGGAGCGCCCGGAAGCACTGAACGCATTGAAGCAGATGGTCAACGGGTCGGAAGCGTTCCTGCGCAACGCGCGCAACCTGACCAAGGACACCAACCCGGAGAAGGACGTCTTCACGGCGGTGGAAATCGAAACGCTCGAGAAAGCGATCCGCACCACGATCGAGTGGCGCGATACGGAGGTGGCGGAGCAGAAGAAGCTCGCCCGCAATGCGCCGGTTCGGTTGACGGTGAAGGACATCACCGACCGGATGGCGACGCTCGATCGCGAGGTGAAGTACTTGGTGAACAAGCTCAAGCTGTGGCGACCGAAGGTGAAACCGACGCCACCACCAAAGCCGGAGAAAACGAGCGAGAAAACGGACGGTGACAAGACGGAGGAAACGATGAAAGAGGAAGAACCAGTGCTGGAGCAGACTCCGGAGACGAGCGCGGAAGAGCCGACGGTAGTGCTGGAGGAGGGGGAGATTGATCCGACGGAAACGCAGAAAGAGAAGGAGGAAGGAGCCGATCATACGGAGCTGTAGGGCGCGGGGCCACGGTGTAAGGTAGCCTAGGTTTAGCACAATTCGGACACGCATCCCATTCCCTTCTATTCATGCTCCCATGCTTCATAATAATGCACCGACAGAGCAGCTTCTGATCCCGATGTTTGAATGGAACTGAACAGACAAACCCCCTCCCGAAGTGTATCCCCCGCGAGCGGAGTCCCGTATTTATTTTCATCCCTAGCGAAATGCGTGCGTTCAAGCAAGTGGAAGTTTTGTTGGTGCAAGAGGCCTGCTCTTGTGCCGGAGTCCCGATGGTGGTCCCGATAGACGCTACGATAGAAGGGTGGAATGTGACGAGAGGGCAAGGAACTGAAAGCATCAACACACTCGCACACGGGAAGGAACTGAACTGAATCAAACGAACGATTGTAGAAGCCTTGTAGGCAAATGGCTAAAAACCAACGCCTTTTTTCGTTATTGAACACTTTTTGTAATGGCAACCGCCGTAGGACGCCCCGGAGGGAATGGTCCAGCCCTTAGGAGGATAGGATAGGAGAAAAGACACGAAACGTAATAGACACTTACACATTAAGCATGCAAGCTCTGATGCACGGCCACTGAGGTTGCGCGGAAGGAACCGGATTGAGCGTGTTGGCGAGTTATTGGTGATAAAGCGTATAGCGAACTAAGAATGTGGACGCGTGTGGATTCTTTACGGCGGAAAGAAACAACCGTGGAAGTGAACGAAGAGCGCGAACAAACTGCTGGTGTATCTGGACAACCTTTGTCACTGGTATGTTTCTATCTTTTGAATTTTAATGAACAGTTCACCAGTACTTTTTATGTTTCTGCTTGTAAACTTACATTATATTATAAGTGTTGGTAGCGGGTTTCTTTCAATGCTAAAATACTCCAATACCATGCGATCTCCCGGAGACGTCAAGTTCGTGTCGGACTTAAATTTATTCGTCTGTTTTCCAGATTGTCAATCATTAACGCGCTGTTTGTTCAACTGTTTTAGTATTCCAGCATAGTCATGCTTCCGATATAATTCTGACACCGTTAGGGATCCCACTGGATCCCGATGCCGATTGTAGATGCTTTGCAAGTGACCGACGATTCGACTGCGAAGTTGATTCGCAATTGAGTTAGAATTTTCGTTACTTTTTAACCATTTCTCGTAATTTGCCGCAACGGAAAGTAACCCTCGTAGATTGTTCGAGCTGATTTGTTGAAGCAAGGTGTCTACGTTTACGAAAGCACTGTTGAACCATTCCAACCGCGTTGCGCATGATGCAAAACTCTATCGCAGTCAAGGAATCGAACTTAGAATGCTGTTCGTAAAGGTTAAGCTTTCCTTCAGCTAGCATGTACTGCACGACGCGTCTGTAAAGTTCATTTTCAATCCTTTTCGTCTTTTTGTTCGTGTTTAACCACTTGCCATAGTTCATGGCATTGACCAATGATTCCCGTAGATTGTTCGCAAAAATCTGTTCAAGCAAATTATCTAAATTCACACGGGCGCCGCGATCCAGCAGTAGCTTGATCTCCTGTTTGCTTTCGGAGATAAACGCATAATCCAAGGCACTCCACCCGAAAAGATTATCTTTTGCGTTGACAGCCTCAAGCGTCATGTATGATAGCAGCTGTTTCGCAGATTTAGGACATCGCTTGCATTCTGCCGCCAAATGCAGTGCCGATCGACCGAGGTTATCCTTGACGAGGACGGCAGACGGATTCGCTGCCAGAAGTTTCGCCACCGTTCGCTGCGATCGCTTCAGAACGCCCATGTGAACCTCGCAATTCTCACTTTCAGCTGCAATCATACGATCGAAAAAGTCTCGCGTTCGAAACACAACACTCTTCCAGTAGGAACAGGATTGGAAAACACTCTCCGACCGCATACGATGCTTGTTTTCGTACAACCAGCAGGCGGCAAAGTACTCGGCGAATATACGATGCCTAAACTTCGGAACATCACGTTCTACTGCTTTAATGAGCGGCGTCTTCGCGCGGCATTGTGCTATTTGTCGGATGCATTCGATACCCTCCTGCTGTTGCTGATCGGACAGTAGCTTTGCTCTGCTATCTTTATCGAACGTAGAATATATGGCCAACAGAGCGTGCTGCTGCTTGTTGAGCGTAGAGGTATTCTCTATGCTAGAGGTGATTCCAATGAGCGTATTGAAGCTTGAGTTCAAAAGGCTATCCACTTGCTCGAACCAGTTCACAGCCTCTAGAGACACTAGATATTCCAGTGTTTTGTCCGACCGATCTTCATCCCCGTTGAACGCCACATAGTTAAATACATTCCATCCGTTTTTCACGTTAGTAAGTGATGGATCAAATCTTCTGACAATCAAGCAATGCATCATGAAGAAACAACCGGTTTGAGCCGTCATGTGAAGAAGATTTCGACCTTTCTCATCTGTGCTGTTCAAGTCGGTAGTTCTCTCGAGAAGGTAGTGGAACGCTGCCATCGATTTGTGATGGCAAACAGTCTTATCTTTCGGCAGCAATCGCATGATTGTCGCAATGAGTTTGTTGGTAACTGTAGTGTTGGTTTTACTAACGATATATGACACGACCGGAACGTTTCCCTCATGCACAGCTGTTGCAAGAAGTGCTTCGATCACAAGATCATCGTGTCGGACATATTGCTTGTTATGCTCGGGCAATGATAGGTGATCATTTTTGGAATTACGAACACAGCACACCTTTGGATAGTAACGTTGGTTCATTGCTGGCGTGTGATACAACCTATTCGAGCTTGCGATTTCTTCATCGTTTGTTGCTTGGGCATAGCTAATCGTACGGCCGACTGGACAGATATAGTTGTCGGATTCCGCGCAATTGAGTGAACCGTGCAAAGCATTTCAACACAACACTCTTGTAGTGGGGAGAGATCTCATCAAACCCATCCAGTAACAGTACCAGCTGCCTTTCGTTAAACTTTTCCCTAAAGAGGTGCAGCTCCAGCAGTTGATCCGTCGTCAGATCCAACTCGCTTTGCTGTTCTTCACCGAGGACGACTGTCCCGTCTTCGTCAAACGTCGAAGCTGCTATAAGATCCCCGACATTAGTCGCTTCTACGACCGGGGTGTTGAATGCATCGATAAGATAAGCGGTGATACTGTGGGCTTTATACGCTAATGCAATCTTAAGTAATGGTTGAGCGATTTCATCTATAAAGTGTGTCCGGTTGCTAATCTGTATCACAAATTGGTGCAGCATTCCAACCAGGTTACGCTTTGCACAAAACTCCAATATTGTAAGAGAATCAAGCGCGTCCAGACCAGCGTACATGTCAAGTTGTTTCTCACGCAGGCAATGATGCACCACTTGACGCTGAAGTTGATTAGCGATTGGCTTAGAATTTCGGTTCGATCGTAACCAGCTACCATAGTTCTCTGCATCAATGAGTAACTCCCGCAAATCGTTTGCACAGATCCGTTGCGTCAAGGTGTCCGGTTCTATTCGTGCTCCTCGCTCTAGTATCTTTTCGATCGATAGATTACGTTTGGCGACAAATGCATAGTCCAGGGCGGTCCGCTGGAAAAGATCATCTCTTAACCCGATCGCATCGAGAGACATTCTGGCCAGCAACAGCTTCACTAGCCTGTGCGATCTATACTGCACGGCCAAATGCAAGGGCAACCGACCAGCATCATCTCTGACGAACGCAACGGACGTACTTTTCTTCAGCAGCTTGGTTACCTGATACTCCCACTGGCACAGCACGGCCATGTGTATGTCGCACCCGGCGCTTTCGCGTATGATCAGTCGGTCGAAAAAGTCTCTTACTCGGTTCATTTCGGGAGTCCAATACGTTCCGGACCGGAAAAAACCATCGGCCCGCAGCTGATCCCTCTTTTTGTACAGATACAGGGCCGCGAAGTACTCGGCAAAGATGCGGTGAGCGAACTGTGGCGTACCTTCTAGAACTCCTGTTATAATTCCTGTTTTTTCACGACTTTGCGCTATCTCCTGCATGCAGTCGCTAGCTTCCTGCCGTTCACCGGGGGATAACATCTGATCGCCGATGATGACGGACATGGCTAACAAGCTGTGCTGTTTTTCAAACAGGTTGAACATCGTGGAATATTGCGTTTTGTGCGTGGTAATGTGGGCGACCGTATCCGTGCAGCCCAGCTTTTCAATGACCAATATTTTTAAGTTCATTTCCATATATTCCTTCAGCAGCTGCAATCGCTCGAATTTGGTCTGCAGCATCAGTTGCAGCTCGTACGTTGGTTCATTGCTGGCGTGTGATACAACCTATTCGAGCTTGCGATTTCTTCATCGTTTGTTGCTTGGGCATAGCTAATATCACATGCATGGCACAACTGTTGGAAGATTCGACGGAATGCTTGCTCACGCTTTTGTTCGATGGCGAACGTCGAAGCTGCTATAAGATCCCCGACATTAGTCGCTTCTACGACCGGGGTGTTGAATGCATCGATAAGATAAGCGGTGATACTGTGGGCTTTATACGCTAATGCAATCTTAAGTAATGGTTGAGCGATTTCATCTATAAAGTGTGTCCGGTTGCTAATCTGTATCACAAATTGGTGCAGCATTCCAACCAGGTTACGCTTTGCACAAAACTCCAATATTGTAAGAGAATCAAGCGCGTCCAGACCAGCGTACATGTCAAGTTGTTTCTCACGCAGGCAATGATGCACCACTTGACGCTGAAGTTGATTAGCGATTGGCTTAGAATTTCGGTTCGATCGTAACCAGCTACCATAGTTCTCTGCATCAATGAGTAACTCCCGCAAATCGTTTGCACAGATCCGTTGCGTCAAGGTGTCCGGTGCTATTCGTGCTCCTCGCTCTAGTATCTTTTCGATCGATAGATTACGTTTGGCGACAAATGCATAGTCCAGGGCGGTCCGCTGGAAAAGATCATCTCTTAACCCGATCGCATCGAGAGACATTCTGGCCAGCAACAGCTTCACTAGCCTGTGCGATCTATACTGCACGGCCAAATGCAAGGGCAACCGACCAGCATCATCTCTGACGAACGCAACGGACGTACTTTTCTTCAGCAGTTTGGTTACCTGATACTCCCACTGGCACAGCACGGCCATGTGTATGTCGCACCCGGCGCTTTCGCGTATGATCAGTCGGTCGAAAAAGTCTCTTACTCGGTTCATTTCGGGAGTCCAATACGTTCCGGACCGGAAAAAACCATCGGCCCGCAGCTGATCCCTCTTTTTGTACAGATACAGGGCCGCGAAGTACTCGGCAAAGATGCGGTGAGCGAACTGTGGCGTACCTTCTAGAACTCCTGTAGTTTGTGTTTGGCCTGTACGTATACTGCACCTGGTGGCATTGATGATGACGCGTATTGGAGGACTATATCGTCGAACTTTCCTGCGGTGGCGTCTTCCAGTTTGATCTTGAATGTGAAGGTTCTATCGGCCAGATGCTGGCTAAACGCCCGGAGCAGCATCAACAGCGCTAGACGAAGGTGGTACGACGAACCGTGCAGAGACGAGTTGTTCTGTTTTCCTTTTTGGACGATTTTTGTCCAGGCATCATTGGACGATGATGATGTTGGTTTGGCCAATCCTGCTGTTATGGTTGTCTCGTGATCATTTATTTCGTTTTCCGCATGACTCTCCATTGTCGATCCTCTTTGTATACTGTAATACTACAATAAATACTGCAATTCATTACTATTGACAAAAATATCAGGATTCATTTGGCTGGATAACAACTGCTGGATACTGTTGGCGCAATGTCGCAACATACTCCTTCGTCGAGCTCTGGAGTCGCAACGTAGTCTTGTTGGGATCGATTTCCATGAATCGATTTTTCACGCTCTCCTGGCTTATAGGAGTCGGACGTTCGCTTTTCATTGCGTTAAACACCATAAAGTGCAAATCTCTCAAGGCTGTCTCCTCGGTATCCACCCACGCTGGCATAAGATCGAGTGACTTGCGGTAAAGTCCATCGTCGTTCACCGAATTGCATACCAAAACAAATTTGTCGTAAAATTCAGAAATAACTTCATCAACTTTTGCACAGTCAGTAGAAGTGTCTTGGTTTAAGTTGCATCGAAAGAATTCGTCATCAATACTGATTTGTTTCGCTAGTATGTGTTTGTAAAAATCTTCCTTATTCTTCGGCTTAAGCAGCTTTCTATACTCACACTCAAAAGCATTTCGAAACACGTCGATGGTGGATGAGTCTTTTAGGGTGAAAATATTATCTTTAAATTTAAAGACCCTTTTCGGCTTTTTGTTCGCTCCTTCGTCGTGTACTTGTTCTAGGCATTTCGCAATCAAAACAGCATGCACGTTGAAAAGAGATACTTGGAAGCTGATATTCCTATCGTTAAAAATATGCAACGCCATTTCCTTTGGCAGACATTCCACAATGGAGCTTATCAGTTTCTCGGTGAGCTCCGGGAAGCTGGTTCCACCACGAAATTGATAACATTTGGCGCCTATGTCATTGCAAAAGGATAGTATGTGGGAGCTAGCATACTCCCTCAACGTGAGGTACGGTTGCAGGTTGCGATCAACGCATGCGTTCGTGCACAGCATGTAAGTAGAAGTTTTATCCGATGCGTGCCGATTGTAGGCAAGAAAGGATATGAAATACTTGGCAATCGAAAAAGGCGTTTTCGTGTTCCAATTGGTGAGCAACGATTCTTTCGTGATCATTGCAGTGCAGGACGTGGTCAGCGGGAAAGCATTGCTTGGATAGGTGATCGTCGAATCGTTCGTCTGCACAAGCGTACGAAATTTTTGCCACCGTGATAATTTTCTTCCTATATTTCCTTGCCATTTTACCGATATCTTTAAGCACAGTTTGCTCCAATTTGCCAAGGATCGTTATTATATTGATCGTTCTATGGTTTACATCAGAAATGTACTGCAGCACTTCGTTGACCACGTTGTACGTTGTGTGTGCATCATCTGTGCGTCGGAATGACAAGTTGTCGATAAACAAACACTCACATTCAAGCAGTGCTACCGTTTGATAAATCACTAAGGAACTAATCTTCACATCCATCGTGCTACGGTAGTGATAAACTCCGGAACTGGAATCGCTGACAAACTCGTAGAGCTCCGAGTCTTCTAGACGATTTGGCTGGATAACAACTGCTGGATACTGTTGGCGCAATGTCGCAACATACTCCTTCGTCGAGCTCTGGAGTCGCAACGTAGTCTTGTTGGGATCGATTTCCATGAATCGATTTTTCACGCTCTCCTGGCTTATAGGAGTCGGACGTTCGCTTTTCATTGCGTTAAACACCATAAAGTGCAAATCCCTCAAGGCTGTCTCCTCGTTATCCACCCACGCTGGCATAAGATTGAGTGACTTGCGGTAAAGTCCATCGTCGTTCACCGAATTGCATACCAAAACAAATTTGTCGTAAAATTCAGAAATAACTTCATCAACTTTTGCACAGTCAGTAGAAGTGTCTTGGTTTAAGTTGCATCGAAAGAATTCGTCATCAATACTGATTTGTTTCGCTAGTATGTGTTTGTAAAAATCTTCCTTATTCTTCGGCTTAAGCAGCTTTCTATACTCACACTCAAAAGCATTTCGAAACACGTCGATGGTGGATGAGTCTTTTAGGGTGAAAATATTATCTTTAAATTTAAAGACCCTTTTCGGCTTTTTGTTCGCTCCTTCGTCGTGTACTTGTTCTAGACATTTCGCAATCAAAACAGCATGCACGTTAAAAAGAGATACTTGGAAGCTGATATTCCTATCGTTAAAAATATGCAACGCCATTTCCTTTGGCAGACATTCCACAATGGAGCTTATCAGTTTCTCGGTGAGCTCCGGGAAGCTGGTTCCACCACGAAATTGATAACATTTGGCGCCTATGTCATTGCAAAAGGATAGTATGTGGGAGCTAGCATACTCCCTCAACGTGAGGTACGGTTGCAGGTTGCGATCAACGCATGCGTTCGTGCACAGCATGTAAGTAGAAGTTTTATCCGATGCGTGCCGATTGTAGGCAAGAAAGGATATGAAATACTTGGCAATCGAAAAAGGCGTTTTCGTGTTCCAATTGGTGAGCAACGATTCTTTCGTGATCATTGCAGTGCAGGACGTGGTCAGCGGGAAAGCATTGCTACTGCCTGAGGTTAGTTTGTGTTTGGCCTGTACGTATACTGCACCTGGTGGCATTGATGATGACGCGTATTGGAGGACTATATCGTCGAACTTTCCTGCGGTGGCGTCTTCCAGTTTGATCTTGAATGTGAAGGTTCTATCGGCCAGATGCTGGCTAAACGCCCGGAGCAGCATCAACAGCGCTAGACGAAGGTGGTACGACGAACCGTGCAGAGACGAGTTGTTCTGTTTTCCTTTTTGGACGATTTTTGTCCGGGCATCATCTGTTATGGTTGTCTCGTGATCATTTATTTCGTTTTCCGCATGACTCTCCATTGTCGATCCTCTTTGTATACTGTAATACTACAATAAATACTGCAATTCATTACTATTCACAAAAATATCAGGATTCTATGAAACTAGCGTGCGTACCACTTGATTCGCCTCTGCTTTAGCCCACGATTAGTGTGCTGGCTGATCCATGGAAATGAATGTTTTAATATCCAATCAGAAGGCAGAATGTGTTAGAAGGTCAGTGACAAACATTCTTGCTACCGGTTCCGGTTTCACTATCTTTCGTAGGTAAAGACTAGTCACCAGCACTGATATTAAGATGCCGCATGCATTACATGCAACAGCGCTGCAATACATCGGAGATCTCACTTTTCACGGGCTAGTTTGCTTAAGTGGAACTGGTTACCTGTTTTCGGTTTGAATGCTTACGGCAAGTGAATTCAATGCTCCGAATTGCGGAGTGACAAATGAATTGAATGGTTCCCGAAGTATGTTATCTGTGCTTATCGCTTTGCGAAGTACAATGTCGGTGTACAAGTTGCTGGTGTTGGTCAAGCGTGCGCAATTACATTGCAAGCAGCATTCGCGCAAGAGATAAGCATGCCAAGACGATGGCACAGGGGTGTGAAGAATTTGAGTGTGTAGTAGTGTGTGTCGTTGCTGAGACAGGGTGCATCGTATAGTTACCGTTACCGTTATTGTTATTTTTTATTTTAATTAACGATCTGAGCGCTCTTATGTTCTTCGGTAGCATTTTTAACGCTCCTTAAACTGGCGTCTTTTGGAAACAAAGCGGCCTCGACACACAATGGGTACGCATCGTCAGGCATGCAGAGGTAAAGATTATTACGCTTATTATCACCCATGGTGCGGTTTCGTTTGCTAAGAATAAGCGTAACGGGAGACGTATCTATATTGCCAGCTGTATCGTTCGATCGCTGAACGAGGAAAGTCTGGCAGTGTTCTCTGATTTGATATTTTAGCGTGCCGAAATTTCATAAATTCGCAGAAAAAAGAAAGAACATAATAGGTGGGTTCACACGAGTCGAACTTTTGATGACGAACTTCACGCACACTTTTAATGGATAACCGTTTCTACTTGAAACAGACTCGGCGAACATAGCTTGACTCACTAATACATTGACAAAAAAAGTTCGCAGATCGTAGAAATTCGAGCAGAGTTCGACTCGTGTGAACCCACCTAATAGATTCCTTTAGCAGCGCCACCGGATGTTATATGAGTGTTAAGGTTGCTTTAGATGCAAAAAATGTGCAACAAATATGTTTAATGTATTTAACATTACATTGAAAACCTATTTTTACAGCTCAACACATGAAGGTTGTCTTATGAGTACTGTTACTTAAAACGTGCATATAGTTCGGATTAACTGTAATTAGGCCCTCTTCATCTTGTATATTTCAAGAAA
>KZ067727.1:22765-50041 GCA_002091845.1 Anopheles cracens | reverse complement strand
AAAGGCTAGTGCGGGCGAGACACGTGTGGGGGAAAGTGTTAAAGAAACGAAAACGTGTTTGTGTTTGAGGTTTCGGCAACCTCACGACCGGTGCTCACGGTGCATGCATTGCATGTAAGCCGCGCGCCGCGAGCGGAGGCTGAGCCCGGACGCGCGCGCGCTCGCGCGCAAAACCGCCTGGCGACGGTGGTAATGATGGCCTTTGTGGCCGGCGCTAATGGACCCCTGGCTGGTGAGGTGAAATTCTTCGACTCCACGTCTAATGACACCGTTACGTCGAGTGCTTTACTATTCGGGAATATGGTAGGAACTTTTTCGGTTCTCCTCCTCCTGCTGTGGACCACATTGTTCACACCCCCTTGCAGCCCAACCGGGCGCGTGTAACGGTCACGATCGGCTGTGCGCGGTCAGTAGAACGCTGGTGGACCGCCCTTCAAAAACCCGGGCCCGATTGCAACTCGTATGCGCGGGCCCAGCGCGCTCCGCCATACTGACGCGGTGAGGAGAATCGGGAAAACGGTTCATTGAAATTAAATAGTTTCTTTTGTGATACGCGAGAGCGACCCTTCAAGAAACGATCGCGCTCATTGTTGTCCGCAGTCCGGGGCGATCCCGTCTTCCGTGGGCTCGCCGTTCCTAGCTCGACAAAATTCATTCTCCAAACTGGCAGCCGGCCTGATCTGGGGGCCACATCCGAGCAAACCCTATCATTGCACCCGTAGAAAGAGTGGCCTTCATCCATCGGTGGAAACCCGAAAAAACTATGCCTGATTGTAGCCTTGTAGCGCGAGGACGGGACGTGGAGCGTGTTTTTGCTCCAGATATGTGTTCTTCAAAAGGAAGGCTCCCGTGCGTGAGCGAGCGAGCGAGCGCAGCCGAGAGAGACGCGTGGAAATGGATGCTGCAAGCCGCCGCTCAGCCTTTGAATCGCGCGTACTGGTTCCCTTTGTGCGAGTCGATTGAACCGAACTGCTCTCCTCGGCTGTCCGCGAGGAGCACTAGAGCCTCACGCGCGGTCGTTTGCCCCGTTCGTTCGACAACGCCTAGCCTTTATATGGCCCGCAACAGGCGTAGGTAATTACGAAATAAAATAAGTATAAATTATATGTTTTTAATATAGAGTTGATTAGTCAGCAGATTTTCAATCAAAATTACTTTTCCACCCGTGTCGGCTGGATGTGTACCAGCGGCCCTCACCGTCCTGCCGGCGGTTGTCAGTCTTCGGGCTCATCTTTTCGTTCGAATAATCAAACGTGAGGCTTTAGGGTACGAGAGCGCTCGCTGTTTTTTTCTTCTCCCGTTGGTTACGCCACTTCCTTTCTCCTGTCCCAGCTGGTTCTGTCGGCTCGCGGGAGATTGTTTCGTTCTTCATCATTTCCTCCCGGTTTCGGTGTTGTTTTTGGAAGGTTGGCTGGTTGCGAGATGAGGCTCGGTGCGGGAAATGATTTTGTTCATACTGTTTCATTACACACAGAAGCGTGCGCCATCCATTGAAACACTATGTGATGCAAAAACAAACCGTTCCAGATTTAATTGTTTTCCGATAATACTTTTCAGAAAAGTTTCTTTGCTTCAAACGCAAAGCAGAATCAGAAGCTTCAATACTAACAGCACCCCGTTCGACTTGTTTGGGGATGGAATTTAATCATCTTTTTTTGGTGATTCTATCCATCTATCGTTTCGGTCATCCAGAATCCTTGCTCTCACGCTCAACCCGATCGTTCAATCAACGCCCAACGGTTCGATTCATTGCGGTTAATCGCTCCGAAAGGTGCTATAATCATCCGCGGCCGCGCGTCAGTGTGCGTTTCGGTCATTTGCACACTGACGCTCATTTGCAAAGTTTGCTCATTTCTCCCCAGTCCCAGCCGCAGACTGCAGAGCCATTGGGCTGGAGGAAAATGTTTTGTTACGACCGGTCCGGTAATCGAAACGACGCGCCGGTGCAAGCAATTTTCTCGCATGAGTGTTGGGAATAATCGAAAGCAAACAGCGACGGGCAGGGAATACACACACACACACATGCTCACATTTTTCTTAGACTCATCATCGTCCCATGCGCATTGACCGACAGCGTTGCATCATTCCGGCCTGTCCGCTCAATCGCCCTTTGACGCACGGAAGATTTCAATGCTCGCCCAGCGAGGCGACGAACCTGACGATCCGCAAACCGCAACAGCAGCGGCGGCGGCGGCTGCGCGTACCAGGTGCAGTTGCAACAATTTTCATTCTTATTACCAATCTCGCATGGGAAATGGGCATCTGCGGACGTAATTGGCAACCGTGACTATTTCATTGTGTGTGCCCTTAATGCGCGCAGAAAGGAACTTTGGACGTTATCCCCCGCACGGGAGGGTTCGGCGCATCGCTCCGTGATGGCTACGAAATCTCATCAAGCCGCAGTCGGACTTGCGTGCGCGGATGGACCAAGTAGACGGACGGTAGCTGCTCCGTTCCATCAATCCGCGGACGACAAATAACAGTCCGGGCAAATGAACCGCGCACTCGGGGCTTTCGGGCCAGTCGGATGCGGGCTTTATCGAACCGATCCAAAAAGGCAGGAAATTTCATCTTGATTACTCGGTTCCTGCTTAGTTCCGTTCGTCCAATCATAGTGCCCTGCTTTAGTTGTATCTTTTGTTTGGGGTTCAGTGTTTGTAGGTTAATAGAGATGAGACGAGAAGGAACCTGGTGTATGTGTGTGCTTTTTTGACAAATTGAAGCAGTAACCTTCGTTCCTACCAATATAGGGCTTCGAGTTCAAACGTTCTAATTTTGATTTTTTATACCATAAGCTTTTCGCGATTTATTTTCGCGAAACATCTTGGCTTAAGAAGCGCCATCTTTCGGCAGGTGATGTAACGAAAAATATATTAATGTCATTCACGGCTTACCAGTGAAAATATTCATCGTGTGCATTGATCCAGAAGGCGTTGGGTGTTAAGCGAGACATTTGAAAAGCCTGTTTTCCCCCCACAACGGATGCTCTCTCTATCTCTCACTCTCGGGCCCTGCAGCCTCCAATGGTACACTCCGTATCCATCCCACCCATACGCACACACGATCGCTTCGAATCGATCTACCTGTGACATAAGTACGTAGAAGATGTTTAAAACATGAATGAAACAGTCTCCGGCCGGTAGCATGTGATGAAAATTCACATATAAGCCCATACGCGCTCAGCTAGCGACAGAAGAAGGCACCGCTCCGTTGTGCGTTGTGCGACTAAGATGGTCCAGCTTCCTCGCGCTGGACGCGCTGCCTGACGTAAATGCGACCGTACCTACCACACACGCATACACACGCATTCGCACGCGCGTACCAGAAACTGGAAAATAACTGACCAACGCGCCGGAGCACGAGCGGGAACTCGCATTAGTATGCGGCGGTTCTCGACGATCCCCGACGTCGTCGTCGTCGTCGTCCCCAAGAAAGCCAGGCGAAGAGAAATGAGCTCCGGTCATCCATTTCGATTATAATTATGATCGTTATTAGTCATCCGCCTCGCCGTGCAACCGCCGCTGCAGAAGCAGCACACAAAGCGGCTGCCCAGGTTTGGTGGCGATGGCTGGGAGCAGCAGGCTTGCCGCTTCCACCCCTGTTTCTGCTGCCTCTGCCGCGGTCGTCGCTGCTTGAAAGGCGGGGCCCAAATCGGGAGCCAGCAGCCGACGGCAGTTCCCGAGCTTCGGGCAGCCATTTTAGCGAGTCGCCCATCGGCCATCACCCATCGTCCAATGTCCGGCCGGTTGCGCTGTCGCGCGGCGTCCGGCGAACGGCCACAAGACCCACAGATACTGCTGTCGCCCCATCCAATCGGTTCGGAATCCTTTTTGTTTTGTGTGAGTGTTTGTGTGTGTGAGTGTGTTTTTTCGGTAATCATTTCATCCCCCAAAGCTCAGCCAAAGCTATCCGAACGGAGCATCATGATAATCACGCGCGCGCCCGCACACACACACACACACACTGACTCGCTCTCCCATGGGACCCTCTCCAAGACCTCCTCCTGTGGCAAGGTGGCAAGGTGCAAGGCACGGGCAAAATAACTGTCAATTTAGCAATTAACGAAGCGCACCAGCAAAATACAAACACTCTCGGGAGGCAAGGCTCAGGCGAGGCTCTTCTCAGGCGTCATCTTCGTTCGCGAAATGTATGTTCCGTGCGCTTGAGGGAAGGTGCTGTAGAAGGTGGCGCGGGCGGCACGCGGGATGATGCGGAATGAGTGATGACGGTTTGTCACACCGGCGAACGATAATGACCGCTAGAGGGCAAAATATCAATCTCAAAATAATAAACATCGCGACTGAAACGGACACAAACGGTGAACGAAAATTACCGGTGCCATCCGTGATCAAGGCTTTTGGCTTCGGGGTGCAGCCACGGCACGATGATGGCGACCCGCACGGGAGGGTTCGGCGCATCGCTCCGTGATGGCTACGAAATCTCATCAAGCCGCAGTCGGACTTGCGTGCGCGGATGGACCAAGTAGACGGACGGTAGCTGCTCCGTTCCATCAATCTGCGGACGACAAATAACAGTCCGGGCAAATGAACCGCACGAAATCTCATCAAGCCGCAGTCGGACTTGCGTGCGCGGATGGACCAAGTAGACGGACGGTAGCTGCTCCGTTCCATCAATCTGCGGACGACAAATAACAGTCCGGGCAAATGAACCGCACACTCGGGGCTTTCGGGCCAGTCGGATGCGGGCTTTATCGAACCGATCCAAAAAGGCAGGAAATTTCATCTTGATTACTCGGTTCCTGCTTAGTTCCGTTCGTCCAATCATAGTGCCCTGCTTTAGTTGTATCTTTTGTTTGGGGTTCAGTGTTTGTAGGTTAATAGAGATGAGACGAGAAGGAACCTGGTGTATGTGTGTGCTTTTTTGACAAATTGAAGCAGTAACCTTCGTTCCTACCAATATAGGGCTTCGAGTTCAAACGTTCTAATTTTGATTTTTTATACCATAAGCTTTTCGCGATTTGTTTTCGCGAAACATCTTGGCTTAAGAAGCGCCATCTTTCGGCAGGTGATGTAACGAAAAATATATTAATGTCATTCACGGCTTACCAGTGAAAATATTCATCGTGTGCATTGATCCAGAAGGCGTTGGGTGTTAAGCGAGACATTTGAAAAGCCTGTTTTCCCCCCACAACGGATGCTCTCTCTATCTCTCACTCTCGGGCCCTGCAGCCTCCAATGGTACACTCCGTATCCATCCCACCCATACGCACACACGATCGCTTCGAATCGATCTACCTGTGACATAAGTACGTAGAAGATGTTTAAAACATGAATGAAACAGACTCCGGCCGGTAGCATGTGATGAAAATTCACATATAAGCCCATACGCGCTCAGCTAGCGACAGAAGAAGGCACCGCTCCGTTGTGCGTTGTGCGACTAAGATGGTCCAGCTTCCTCGCGCTGGACGCGCTGCCTGACGTAAATGCGACCGTACCTACCACACACGCATACACACGCATTCGCACGCGCGTACCAGAAACTGGAAAATAACTGACCAACGCGCCGGAGCACGAGCGGGAACTCGCATTAGTATGCGGCGGTTCTCGACGATCCCCGACGTCGTCGTCGTCGTCGTCCCCAAGAAAGCCAGGCGAAGAGAAATGAGCTCCGGTCATCCATTTCGATTATAATTATGATCGTTATTAGTCATCCGCCTCGCCGTGCAACCGCCGCTGCAGAAGCAGCACACAAAGCGGCTGCCCAGGTTTGGTGGCGATGGCTGGGAGCAGCAGGCTTGCCGCTTCCACCCCTGTTTCTGCTGCCTCTGCCGCGGTCGTCGCTGCTTGAAAGGCGGGGCCCAAATCGGGAGCCAGCAGCCGACGGCAGTTCCCGAGCTTCGGGCAGCCATTTTAGCGAGTCGCCCATCGGCCATCACCCATCGTCCAATGTCCGGCCGGTTGCGCTGTCGCGCGGCGTCCGGCGAACGGCCACAAGACCCACAGATAAGCACGAAAATACGGCAAGTTGAAAAATGCGGCTCTCCCCTGCAACACGGCTTCTGCCTGCCGGTGCGTTTTACGATCGCGCGAATCGTACACACACACAGAGACAAAGCAACGCACATCGAACGCGGGCCGTGGACGGTCGATACCGTTCGAAAGACCCCGGGAACCCACTAAGCCGCCCGTCCGTCGCGAGATCTCGAACAAACAGAAACCATAAACACCCCTTAAAATATGAATAAATTTAAATTATATTCCTGCTTAGCATTCCATTCCTCCCGACCGCCCGGGAGTCTCGCGTGTCTCGGCTCTTCACTGCCCGATCTCTCTAGCCGCTGCCCGTGTGAAATCGCGTTTGTTGTGGTTTTCTGTGGCGCGATCGTTCTCCCCCTGCTGTCGCCCCATCCAATCGGTTCGGAATCCTTTTTGTTTTGTGTGAGTGTTTGTGTGTGTGAGTGTGTTTTTTCGGTAATCATTTCATCCCCCAAAGCTCAGCCAAAGCTATCCGAACGGAGCATCATGATAATCACGCGCGCGCCCGCACACACACACACACACACTGACTCGCTCTCCCATGGGACCCTCTCCAAGACCTCCTCCTGTGGCAAGGTGGCAAGGTGCAAGGCACGGGCAAAATAACTGTCAATTTAGCAATTAACGAAGCGCACCAGCAAAATACAAACACTCTCGGGAGGCAAGGCTCAGGCGAGGCTCTTCTCAGGCGTCATCTTCGTTCGCGAAATGTATGTTCCGTGCGCTTGAGGGAAGGTGCTGTAGAAGGTGGCGCGGGCGGCACGCGGGATGATGCGGAATGAGTGATGACGGTTTGTCACACCGGCGAACGATAATGACCGCTAGAGGGCAAAATATCAATCTCAAAATAATAAACATCGCGACTGAAACGGACACAAACGGTGAACGAAAATTACCGGTGCCATCCGTGATCAAGGCTTTTGGCTTCGGGGTGCAGCCACGGCACGATGATGGCGACCCGCACGGGAGGGTTCGGCGCATCGCTCCGTGATGGCTACGAAATCTCATCAAGCCGCAGTCGGACTTGCGTGCGCGGATGGACCAAGTAGACGGACGGTAGCTGCTCCGTTCCATCAATCCGCGGACGACAAATAACAGTCCGGGCAAATGAACCGCGCACTCGGGGCTTTCGGGCCAGTCGGATGCGGGCTTTATCGAACCGATCCAAAAAGGCAGGAAATTTCATCTTGATTACTCGGTTCCTGCTTAGTTCCGTTCGTCCAATCATAGTGCCCTGCTTTAGTTGTATCTTTTGTTTGGGGTTCAGTGTTTGTAGGTTAATAGAGATGAGACGAGAAGGAACCTGGTGTATGCCGAACGTGACTGAGTGACTTCCTGCAAGCGTGAAATTCGTGTTTCGGCAGTTCAAAACATCAGCCAAATCACACGCCGGAAAATGGCTGTTCAATATCAGGAGACTTATAAAATTCGATAGCAAAGCTGGGAAACTTCCTTTCGACCGCCAGAGTATGTAGAATCCCCGGCCCCGTGAATGGATTCCGTAGCGCTAATTGTACCCCCGCCCTGAGCAGTGGAGCCTACAGTCCTTCTTCCCCGGGCCGGGACCCAAATTGGAGCCAAGAAATTGCTCCACCGGACGATGCAAATGAAGCGAAAGTCATCTCACGACAAAGGGTCGTTCTCGGCCAGAACGACGCGAATAATGGGAAAGAAAGGCCACGTTAGAGCTGCGATGCTGTGGAAACGATCTCACGATTAGCGGCCCCCGCAGGGGGAATAGAGTTAGTAATGTGGTGCAAAATGATTTCGAATAGCCGGCCATATCTTTTCGACCAAGCCCGGCGAGAACTAGCTCGGCCTAGAAGAGGGGGCCGAACAGTTCTTCTTGAGGATTTACCCATCTGCTTCCCCACTCCGTGTCTCTTTCCCATTCTCGGGCGAGCTCCATCACGAGCAGCTAAACAAAACATTCTGCCAGTGTTTTATAGTACGGTGATGGGCTCTTCTAGATCTGCTTTGCCGCTCGTTTTGTGACCCCTTTCCGGACGGGGACCGTATCTTGTTATGTGCCGATCGTGATCGAACCGAGAGCAAACGCGCTAGGGGAGTTTTCGATGTTCACCCTTTTTGCTATAATGAGACGAAATTTATTCATCACAGCAGTGGCCAGATTGGCTGCGCCGATGGGAACCGAGCGTGGAGAAAATTTCTGCGTCAATTTTTCGCAATCCGCCATATCCAGGGGTGGTGGGTTTGCTCGGGGTGAAGGCTACCATGGTGTTACCGTGCAGAACGCGCTGCGTGATCTATGCGATGCGCTTTCTCCTGTTGCCGGAGTACATCACCCGCCCAAAGAGTTCTCGATTGATTTCAATGTTTTGGTCGAACAATTTCGCCGTGGTCGTATCGAGCATTACTCGCATCGAACTAGATGATCTAAAACACTTATCGTTTTTCTTTAAATTACTTTATCCTTTCAGAGTGGAAATAGAAGAACGCCCAGCGAAACCATGGACGAGAGGTGTGGTGCAAGTGTAGTGTGCTGCTTAGACCGTACGCAACAAGAGCTCCGGTGATGATCATCCTAGAGAAAGCTCACCCCATCCAAGGCTTCGGACAGGTGGACGGTTTAGCAGAAGCCGCACCTGCAGCAGGGTTCCGCAGAAACACTAGTGCTGCGGAGTCGCGGTAACCCACCGCCTCTTCTTCTTCGCGCGTAACGAAAGCAAGCGACTCTAGTGCACGGTGCACACTTACACGTACGTACACATTCACGCAAACAAACCCTCACCTCAGTCTGCCGCATGATGGCAGAGTGCAACAGCAGGCACGGCCACAGCAGCTGTAGTAATCGGCACAGAAAGATGTCCTTGCTGTGGCTGTTACTGATGATATGTGCCTTCAGCGGGGACAGTGGAGGGGGAGGTGGGCCCGGCGGCTTCCTGCGGCTGGCGACGGCCGAGCACGTGCGGGAGCTGGAGGTGTCGGAGGGTGTGCCGATCGGGCACCAGATAGGGTTCATCGGAGAGTTCCTGCACGACGACAGTGGCGACAGTGGGCCACCGTACCTGATCGTGCCGGTGCCGGGCAGTGCGGTCGACACGGACCTAGCCATCGACCACACGACGGGCGAGATTCGCACGAAGGTGGCGCTGGATCGGGAGAACCGCTCGTCGTACTCGCTGGTGGCCATCCCGCTCAGTGGCGAGAACGTGCGCGTGGTGGTGCGCGTGCTGGACGAGAATGACAACGCGCCCACATTCCCGACGCCGCTCATGAGCATCGAGTTCCCGGAGAACACGCCGCGGGACGTGAAGCGCACGCTGAATCCTGCGCGGGACGCGGATCTCGGGCGCTACAACACGCAGCGGTACAGCATCGTGTCGGGGAACGTGAACAACGCGTTCCGGCTGTCGTCGCACCGCGAGCGCGACGGCGTCCTCTATTTGGACCTGCAGATCAACGGGTTCCTGGATCGGGAAACGACGCCCGCCTACAGCCTGGTGGTGGAAGCGCTGGACGGTGGCAGCCCTCCGCTGCGCGGCCAGATGACGGTCAACATCACGATCCAGGACGTGAACGACAATCAACCGATCTTCAATCAGAGCCGGTACTTTGCGACCGTGCCGGAGAACGCCACCCTCGGCACGACCGTGCTGCAGGTGTACGCCACGGACCAGGACGCCGGTGAGAACGGGCAGGTCGAGTACGCGATCAACCGGCGGCAGAGTGACAAGGAGCAGATGTTCCGCATCGATCCCGCCACCGGGCTGATTTCCGTCAACAAACCGCTCGACTTCGAGACGCGCGAGCTGCACGAGCTGGTCGTGGTGGCGAAGGACCGAGGGATGCAGCCGCTGGAGACGACGGCCTTCGTGTCGATACGCGTGACGGACGTGAACGACAACCAACCGATCATCAACGTCATCTTTCTCAGCGATGACGCCACGCCGAAGATCTCGGAGTCGGCCCAGCCGGGCGAGTTCGTCGCCCGTATCTCCGTCAACGATCCGGACTCGCGCACCGAGTACTCCAACGTCAACGTGACACTGTCCGGGGGCGAGGGCCACTTCGGGCTGACGACGCGCGACAACATCATCTACCTCGTGATCGTCGCGCTGCCGCTCGACCGGGAGATCAAGCCGAACTACACGCTCAGTGTGATTGCCACCGACACCGGGAACCCGCCGCTGCACGCGGCCAAGGATATCTTCCTCACCGTCACCGACATCAACGACAACGCACCCGAGTTCGAGAAGGACGTGTACCACGCGAACGTCATGGAGGTGGCCGACCCGGGCACCTCCGTCATCCAGGTGACGGCCGTCGACCGCGACGAGGGCAACAACTCGGCCATCGTCTACTCGCTGCTGGACACGCCGGACACGCACTCGCACTGGTTCCAGATCGACAGCCACTCGGGGCTGATCACGACCCGGGCCCACATCGACTGCGAAACCGATCCCGTGCCCCAGCTGATCGTGATGGCACAGGACAACGGACGACCGCCGCTCTCCTCTACCGGTACCGTGCTGGTCACCATCCACGACGTCAACGACAACGAGCCCATCTTCGACCAGAGCTTCTACAACGTCTCGGTGGCTGAGAACGAGTCGAAAGGACGCTGTATTCTAAAGGTAAGTCCAGCAACAACCTACGCAAAGGTTAGGCGTACAGAAGTCTTCCCATTTTTTGTGTTAAGGGGTTCACCTCGCGTACACCAGCATTCGTACACAGACACACCGACACGGGTTGATAATAACTGGCCTGCTGATAGTGCCCGTTGGCAGGACCGGAGCTACTGGTTGTTGTTGCGCGAGCATACCTCGCTCGCTTTCGCCCCATTTGCAAGCTTCTGCCCGTAGGCTGTAGGTTTCTTCAGATTTTCGCTCGTTCTGCTGCACGCTCAGGAACGCGATCATCATCATCATTTTTGCCTCCCCGCCCCGTGTATCCCGATCTCTCCCATCCCATCTCATCCCGATCTTCCCATCCCTACCGATCTGCAGACGGGATGACAGGCTGCGGACGTTGTCGCCTATGCTCGAGGGCACCATTTCGCCCTCCGCTGCGGTTGCCGCGCGAGAGAGCGGACTCCCGTGGGTATCCCGTCCCTGGCACGATCGATCGTTTGTGATGAATTGGTTCTTATCGTGCAAATTTGATGGCTCATTGCGCACAATCGCGCGATAAAATTAACATGATCATCTCAATCTTCTTTCCGGCTCCGGTGGTAGAACGATCGAAATTGAGCAGCGATTCAGTTTTTGGGTAGCGGAATTCGACGTTAAAATATGCAACTACTGACAAGGGATCGACGGCTCCCGGTGGGCTTTCGAGTGGTGGTTCGACTCTCGCTCTGCGAGTGAGTCTTTGGGCCAACCCACTGAACTTTGAAATTCCGATCTAGCGGGCACCGCTAGATCGCACATTTTTCCCTACCGACCCCGGCTCCGGAGAAGAAAAAGAAACGTCGAGCTGAAGAAAACAGAATAGGAGATCTCTGCGCGCAGGCCAGAGTGATCGAGCGTGATGAGAGGAACCAGCCCGGAGTAGGCTGTAAATGCAGCTAATGCTGCGAGCGAACGAGAGCAGCTGAAAGTGGGAGCGAAAGCGATCGCCTACCCTGTACACTGGCGCGATGTGTACGTGCAAGTGGCAAACGTTACATGTGTGTGTGTGTGCTTTTTCAGATGTTTTTTTTTCTCTCTTGAACATTATCCCCACGATGGGTTCACGTACACACACGATCGCGCTACTGACTCGTGTGCACAACCACCAACACAGAAGAATCTGATGCTGGTATGCGTGTATGTGTGTGTGTATGTCTCCCCGACAAGCCACCCCGAAAGATCGGGGATCGGGCAGAGAGCGAAACTCGTTTTCTTGCCATCCTCCCTCCAGGAAAGCGCAGTTATCCGTTCGCGCAGTTCGCTCTCGAAACATTCCCTTCACACTTGCTTTACACGGTTCGGCACCAGCTCGTGCTGCTACCTATCATTCCATTCCTATCGTCACCCCACCTCCCTTTCCCCACCCTCTCGCTACCCTGCGCGATCACGTCTCTCGATCGGTTACAACCACCATTAAGCGAGGCAAAGGATTGACCCCATGAGCAACACCGCCGCGTCCCAGTCCGAGCTTTGCAGTGGACCATGCCCCTACCGGTGTGTGCGTGTGCTGGAGCTTTTTAATGGTCCAGCTTGTGGTTCCTTCTCTCTCTCTCTATCGCGCGCGCGCGCACATGATAGCTTTCGCGTTGGCATGTGGCATCGCCTTAAAGTGGCACCGAAAGGGGGAATACGTAGGAAGCAAAGTGGGCCTGAAGAGGCCATCTATCCCGCGATGTGCTGCGATGTGCCACCTCACATACCGGAGGATTCCGGAACCACCCTCCGCGCCTCCGATACAGGAAAAATTACCTTTTATAACAAAAACCCCGAGCAAACGTGTAGCACGTTACCTCTTTCAGCGTTTTTCGCTCTGGCTCTGCTCTTGCTGCGCTGTGCTCTCTTTTCCCCCTGCGATGGAGCGTCACCCATCGCAGCTCTCTCTCTTTGTCTCGCTCTCGTGCTTGACGGGAACCCTTCACTCCATCCCTGATTCCAACGTCGTCTCCACCGCGCAGCATCGTCCTGCGATGGGAGCCACCTTGCCCGCCTGCAACGAGATGCGTGTCGTTTCTTTTCTTCATTTTTTTTGTTTTTGCGCCTTCATTCTTCTGCAGCGGCTTTTGAATTGTTGTTCACATTTTTTCGTTTTGTTTCCTTGCTTCATACCGTTCTGTGTCGGCTGCAACCGCGAAAGCGAAAAGGGCAGCCCGAAAAGCTCGCAGGGGAAGTTAGCGTGGGGATGAAAGACGGCCACTCTTTGCCTGCCGTCGGGGTGCTGAAACGCTGGGCGCTGAGGGCGGCTGTGCTGAAGGCTATTCATTGTCGGGGAGACGGCCTCTCCCGACTGTTCTATTGCTTCGGAGTAAGACCTATTCTTTATTGGAGTAAGACCATTTTTTGCTGTGGTTTCTAACCTAAAAGCTCAGCTATGATTACATTGGAACAGATAGCAATAGTGAGAGCAATCACAACTTAAATACTCAGCGTGTGCTGCTGTTGTTTAAAGTAAAAAAAAGTGTGTGTTATGAATAAACTAGCTAGGCGGTCTATTGCTTCTTATCAAAATCCGCCGTTATCGGGGGAGGGGTAATAGAATTTTATTTAGCACGATTCATTTTCATGCAATCACCAACCGCGGAACAGCGGCATCCACGATCACTCGCGGTCAGGTGGGAAAATCCGCCCCACCTCTCCCAACGACTCGCCCTTCCCCCGTCCGAGACAGTTAATCTGCTACAATGCGGCCAAGGGGCTCCCTAGAGCGGGCAGGACTTGACGGCTGGACAGTGTGGCAAAGAGGCAAAAGGATGCAATGAGAAATGCTTTGCCTCTGGACATACCATCACGCGGCCGCATACCCTCGCCTGTGGCTGCTGCTCAGTCACACCTTGTGCTACCACCGACCACTGGCCAGAGTCAGCGTTCGTTTCTTTCTTCTGCTGCTGTTTTCCCTTCTATTACGAGGGCACCAAATGTCACCAAAAATCCTTCCCGGTTGGAGGGTTTGGGTTTTGGCGGTAAGACGGAGAGGGAGAGAGAGAGAGAGAGAGTGCTTGGCCAGTTCGAATGGAACGAAGAAAGCATTGGGATGGTAACCGTCAGGATAAAGGGGAGAGAGAGAGAGAGAGAGAGAGATCGTACCGTTTCAAGATCGGTGAACCGATTTATTTAGTCCTGTGTGTTCTCATTCTCTGTGCAGTTTTTTTGTTGTTGTTGCTCGATGTTGTTGTTGTTGTTTTGTTATTTGTTCTGCTCTTGTCCTCTCCGGCTCAGTGTGTGCCTCGGTTTTAATTCTGATTTCTCGTTTATTTCGTCGTTTCATCGGTGTGTCTCGTCTCGTTTCGATTGATGCCACATCGTCCCCGAGCCGGGCAGCTTTCGTCTGAGCGAGGCTGAAGAATTGAGGGGATGAGATGAGAAAGGGAGCCAAGGAGGGGGATGGGGGGTGCGATCTTTCGTTTGTTTCAACAAACCCCCCGAAAAGGCTGTCCCAATAGGATTCGCAAAGCGACAAATGTGTGCAGTGCCCGAGCAGGAGAACGCAGAACGCAGAAGAACAAATGGACCACAAAAAAAAACGAAGAAAAAAATATATGGAAAACACATACACTCCAGGGCATCTCCCGATGATTGGCAGTAAAACTGTTCTGGGCTAATGATGCTTGACTTTTCCTTTTCGTCAACCCCGTAAACTGGATCGCGGCGACGAAAGATTTCCTCGGTCGGAGCAGGGGGGAGGGAGCGTACCCCGGGTCGGTAAAGGGGATCGTGCAGGACACATTTATATTTCCGGGAGACTACCGGCATCCGTGAGTGGCCGGGAGAGAGAAGGGCACCGGCCCACCCGTCGTTCAATTCGGAGCTCACTGGAGTTTTTTTCTCTTTTGTTTGCTTCGGCTCCGCAGTGTTGGCCGGTTGCGATTATCATACCTTATTCGTTGCCTCGATTTGAAAGGTGAAAATTGGCCACCAATCACCAGCCAAAGCACACACACACACACATACTGATCCAATGACCACGTCCCAGGTACAGGCGTGAAAACGGAACGCGGCTCGGGTGGACCTCACAGCAATTTGGTCCTTAGAATGCGAAGCAGAGCGAAACAGAGACCGCTTTTGATGCTTTTTAACGATCGGCGCGGCGATGGATGAGTGAGAGAGAGAGAACGTGTGCGCTAGCGCGAGCCGTTCGTTTCTAATGACAATGCACTGTGCAATAGACACACGTGACACCTACGCAGGTTACAGTTCTATTTGTTGGCCTTGTTAGCGTGCTCGGCTGGGTGCTGGGTGGAAGATTCTCGCGGCTCGGCGCACTACTTTGTAGCCCACGTGCGGCTGTGGCTTAGGGCCGCCGCTTGCGCTGACGACGAGACGAGACGAGACGAAACGAGCGACATCATCGCGACCCGACCGCCTTACGATATGTGTAGACGCCCCCGGTTCAACGGATTCAGGCCATCGATCACCATCGTCCGTTCCTGTGTCGTGTTCGGATGTTCGTGTTCCGTGGCCCTCCGCCACCATCACCACCACAAGAACCGTGTCGTGTTGTTGCGTTTGTGCTGCGTTCATTGCGCGGTGTACTTTCCCTTCATTCGTACTGTCCCAATGCGAACCGGCGGTTGCTCCAGTCTAACTAGTGCCTGCGAGCTGTGCATCCTTGCAGCGCGGCCCAGAACGAAGACATTTTCTATGGCGTGTTTTGTACGGAACACAACTGGCGCGAACCAGCCCTTCTGCCACTCCCGCCCATGAAGAAGTTGGAATGTACCTGATGACTACGACTGCGGTTCGCGCTGACAGTCCGCTCTTCGGCACCGACCAACCGTTGCAACAGTTCTGTCGCGGGAAAAGGGTGTCCCCCGTTTCTTGAGCTGCTCTTATGCAGCGAAAATTGAAACTTTCTACCTCTTTTCACGCCGGTGCGCGTTTGCCACACATCCATAGTTACTTGCATATATCGTTCTGCAAGCTCTGCCACCCATTCGCTTAATCTTCCGAAAGCTGCTTTACTGATTATGATTCAATTATAGGTGGAATATTCGTACACATGTATTGGTGTCTTCGATCGCCGAGAGCGCGCATAAAAGCAGAAACAAGTTCACCACAGCATAGGCCTACCGGCTGCCCGATATGGCAGTGAGCCGCGGCGATCGTAGCGCAGGACGAATTATGAAGTGATCCGGAATTCAGTCGCAGACGTCCCGCGAAGAGACGTACCGAAGTCGATAGCGTTTCATTTATTATTCCCCGGACAACCCCCCCTGTTCGCCCATGATGTTCGCCCGTATTTGCGTCTGAATGACAGCTCTCGATGACATATTTTGGTATCGGTACATTTCAACGACATTGTTGTCGTTCCCATGGGCTGGCCGGGCACACGGGCATCCGAGGCAGTCTTAAGGCGATCCGATTTTGATCTTCGCCCGTCATACCGGCAAGGGCGTGAGAGCGGGTGGGTGGGACCCAAGGAAGAAGCAGAAAACAAGCTCGCGCACACCAACCGGTGGACACGATGACGGAGAAGCCGACGACAACCTAAGACGGCGACTGGGCTGGGTGGGATTTTAATTGAGCGTAACCTCCGAGACCTGGCGAGGGGTCGGGTGGCATGTTCGACTGGTCCCTCGCTCGGGCCCAGTTTGCTCCACCACCGTTCCGAGCTCGCGGACCTGATTACAATCAAGTGATAGGCACACTGAGGCCGTATCCATGAACACATCCACCCGATCGTCGCGTTTGCAACGCGACGGGCGAACAGAGAACTAGAGAACAGGCCTTTTCAGGTCTGCGAGATAGTGTAGCAGACTGAGGGAAAGAAAAAAAGGGACGAAAGTGGATGTAGATTCCGGCGCAGACTTCAGAATAGCGCGAAGAACCTCGACAGTGACGCAGACTCGATCTGCGACGGTGAGGAGTCTGGACCCGATGTATGGAGCGGCGGATCGCCGATCGGAGCTACAAATGTGGCCTTTTAAGTGACACAACAGCCCGTGCTGTCCGAGCACTCACTCGCTCTCTCTCTCGGTTCGGTGATCGATGGAGGCGACAACGACGTCAATCTGTTGTGCAGGACGCTTGTGTTGATAAAATAGTTGACATGCCGCGCCGATCGCGACCAATCGCCGAGCTGTAGTCTTTAAGGCGAGCTATCGTGGTTTGAGACGCTCCGGTTCCGGTCCGGTTCTGAGGATGACATTGAAAATGTCGGCGGGATGCACCTCCCTCTTCTGGGCAGCACATACCGAGCTTAAAGCGATCGATCGGAGTGCATTCGATCGTGTCCGGGGTGTTGAACCACCCCGCGATGGAGAATGGGTCACAGGGGGGAGGCTGATGTATCCGAGAGATAAATTTATAATCATTTATCCATCATCTTCTGGATTTGATGTCCGCTGACGGTCGATCGATCGATCGATCGATCCATCGGGCCGACAATTTGTGGTCACCCAACACGAAGCCCTGCCTGAGCGTGTACTCGGAAGACCTTCGGAAGATCCGCCTCACTGTTAATCGCGAGCGCACACACACACACACAACCGACCTCTGCCTGGCTGGATGTATGTTCGATTCGATGGTCAAGCAAGGAAATCGATACTTTCCTACAGTTCGCATGGGTCGAAGGCCGGAGTGGCGGCAAAAGTTCGACAGACTTCAATTCAATTGCATTGATCGCGGGCAGTTCGATTGCATATCGGATCGGGCCGGGCGTCCGCTCAATTCGTGCACTCGACCGCACGGGTGTGAATTATTTCTGCATATCGCTGCGGCCGCTGCTGCATCCGTTACGGTCTACTTTGATTTGTTTTGGGCTTTGTTTCGGCGGGTAATAGAGCATCATTCGAAGGCACAATTTGCATTCGAACACACACACATACGCAGCGAACGCAGCAGATTTCAATTGAAATTGCATTTCGTCAGTTGGCCGAAATTTCCATACGTATCAGCAGGCTACAATCTCGCCGTAGCTAAGCCGCTTCCACAAGACAATGATGAATTTCTCCGCTCTCAGCAGTCAGAGCGGTCAACGCGAGGTTTCGTCTTGTCGCACGTATATGATGCGGTGGAGAAAAAAAACACACGTTATCATACGATCAAGCTCCGGACGGAAAAGGAACTTTTGCCAACCGGCGCGCTTGTCGCCGTGCGTCCTTTGATGCATCATGTGGACGTGATTTGACCGCCATTTACATACGATGAAATTGGGCAGAGCGATGCAGCCATGCAGCCATCACGCAACCATCAACCAAACTTTACAGCAAAAGAGCAACATAAGTGCATTTATAAAATACTGTAAAATTTCACATTATCCTTTTGTTTATCGACAGTATCGACTGATTGAAGTCATTTGATTTTGATGCGTTCGATATGGTCCTTGAGAGGTTAAAAAAGGTCTAGAAGATAAAGAAGCTCAACACATTGAGAATGCTTTATAGAAAAGTTGCCATTCGTCCCAGTATCTTTTCATTAGAGGCTTACACTTATGCATCATTATGCTATTGTTCTTTTAAGCTGCACAAAGAAGTTTTTAGTAGATGATATTTCTTCAAAAATATCTCTCTACGGCCACGTATACCTTGGAAAATTTTCCTATTTGGATGCTAACTGTTACCAGACAGTCAAATATTCTGTCTGACCACAATTGGTGTTAGTCATGTCATCCATCTTTTTAACCAAAACGTTCCAAAAGCATGTGAGCCGACTTGGTTTCGAAATTTTGGGTTACCCTACGCTGCATTACGTGCTGCGTTCGCATCGCAGCACTGCAGCACCGATCACCCTATATTTATTTAGTATTTATAATGTTTTGCTTCAGCTTTCGAACGGTTCGAAACCGAAACGATGGCTTCGCCCCCCTTTTTATAGCCTCTTGCTGCTGTAGCCGCCTGCTTTTGACTGACTCCGTTCGCTCGCTCGATTTACGATTGACGTTGAAGATAGATTTCAAAAGTTTACATTCTGCTTCGCCGGTGCCCCTTGTGTCCCCTGCATGTATGTATGTTCTTTTTTTTAGTTTTTGCTGTGTACCGTTCAATTTGGTATGGCTTGCGTCTCGGTGGGAAGGCCCGTTCGCCTGCTGGCCAGAAGATGTGCTCCACCGTTGTTTCCGGTTGGGCCGCCTCTCTCCAGCTTTCTCGGGTTTTCGGTTTTTGTCGTGCGAATTTGGATGCCGTTTTTTTGTTTGTGCTGTTGCCCCGACTCCATCATCGAACTGCATGTCCAGCGTGTCGTCGCTTTGTGCACTTCACCACCACCACCACCACAACCGTTTGTGTACGTACATTTCCTTTTGATAATTTTGCTTATTATGCTACATTCGCGAGATGTCAACCGAACTGAACGATTTCGATGCCGATCTGTCCCATCATGTGCGGCCGGCGGCGGTTGGCCTCCCCCCTCGGCACGTCGATCCTCGCAGGCGTTTATCCCAAAGCATTCGCTGCCGGCCGTCGGCTGCCGTGCGACCGCTGATCTCAAGGGGGTCTCGGAATTTCGGTTTCCTTCCTTGTTCTCTCTCTCCCTCCGCATCTCGTTTCGGTATCTCGGGTTCGGGTGTCAGTTTTTGTTTTACTTCTGCTACATCGATCGACGGCTGTCGGTTAATGTTGCGCCATTTTTTTTTTTGCTTCGTTTTGTTTCACTCGTTGGATTTGTTGCCGCAGCCATGCAGCCAATTGGGGCTTTTCTTACCGTTTTGTGGCGTATTTTTGCTCTGCCGAATTCTTTGCGGAAATGTCGAAATCGCAAACAATTTACCGGACCCGGTGGTGGCATTCAAATTGAAATCTGTATGCTAGAGCCGGTAGACGCTATTAGGTAGATTGAAGGCAGATAATAACGATAGAGTAAAGGAAACGAAAGCTAAACTGCACTGCATTGCCGAGACTTTTGAAGAATGTAAAAGTGTGTTGTCGCCGGACAGAACAGTAGGTTAATTATGCACATCATTCAATTGAACCCATGGTACTAATACGCAAACCCCCATGCAACAGAAGAAGAAACGGAAAGAAATGTAATTCTGGCCAATTTGAGAAGTATGCTTCATGCAAAGATAAAGCGAAATGCGCATACGGGTGAGCTGAAGAAAAAAAAACAAGGACACTGGACAATTTAAGGAAGCATTTCTCAAATTGCCCCATGTATATTTTCTCCCTTCGAATACCGCGCATTCCTTGCGGCTAACAATGCGAACCGTTTCGGAAGGCGCAGTCGGCTTCCAGCCTGGATTAAAACCGCTCGTCCTTTTTAAGTACGTGATAATGTTAATCGTCGCAACCGCAACCCCGGGAATGGTGCCCGGGAGCGATGAGATTATGTTAGTGTAATCGATTGCGTAATGCGACGGCTGGTCGACCGTCTTTCTCTTACACACGCACGCACACGCACGCATTAAGGCATCCTCCGTCCTCCGTCCGAGCCGAAGCGATCGTTTGCCGTCACCATCGGCGACGTCGTTGCGTTCCCTGTAGGCACATACGCCCCGCTTTAGGGCTTCGGAAGCGTACAACAGCCACGTGAGTCGTGAGTAGAAGCGCTCCGAGAGTATCGGAGCATCGGAACGACACAACAGCAAAAAACATGTAATTTTAATACACATCCTCACTCTCATTTTGAACCATTATCTGATCGGACGCTGTGTCCGTGCGTAGCATGAGCATTCGCATGTTTGCGCTATCTATTACACTTCAGATGGTGCCCGCTGCAGGAGGAAATTGTGTTCACTCAATCGTAACCAAAATCTTAACGATCACCAACCAGGCCGCGAAAAATGAACGACAAAATCGGCACTATCGGGATGGTATTTAAATGCGCGTTGAATGCACGTGTCAGAACGCTGTTTTGATCTCGCAAACGAGCGACAATTGATTGTCGCTTGACGGTGGAAACATGCAGCAACGCACCAATGCACAGAGCAGAGCGGTATAATCGATATGAGTTTCATTTCGGAAACAATTAGCTTTAAATTAAACGAAAGAAAACTACGCACAGTTGCATGAAGTTCAAGTTCGTCGCTTTGTCCGCATCTAAGTCTTTCGTGCGCTTTCTTCTCTCTCTGCCACGCAAATCGGATTACGTTTCGCGTCGCCGGTCCGGGGCTGCATGAGACGCTTGCGCTCCGCGATCGGATCGTATTTTCAGCGTTCTCTGCCCTGCCCCTCTTGTTCTTTGTTCAATCCTCCACCGAGCACGCCCGACAGACTATCAACTCCAACTGCCGTCGTCATCCTTTGTGAAACAATGTGCCAGGCTCGAGTTCCATTCCACCCGGCGCGCAGAAGATTCGTAGGCTGCAAACCTCTCGTGTGCGTGTCGATAAGTAACTGTATCAACAATTATATCATTCCACTTTTTTTTAAAGCTTGTAACTTCATGCGTTTCTTATGTTTGTTTTCCTCTTTTCTCTTCTTTTTCACAAGGTATGTATCAACGCAATCGCCATCGGAGACGCTTTATTACAAGTTACATCAAATTGCGTAAGTTTACCAGCATCGATTTTCGATTAGCACACGTGGTGCGCGTGGAACGCGCCAGCCTGTGAAACCGAGCCACATTTACGACGCGGCATAATTAAAATAAACCGTCACTCGCATTCTCCGTTCGCTCAGCTCCCAGCGACACCCCGGTCGGTGCGAAAGCCCTCTGGGACGCTCCGTGGACATATTTATCTAAATTAAACATAGCACGATCGGGCGATGCTGCTGTTCAAATACCTCATTTGCATTTGCTACGAAGCAGCTTCATTTCGACGCTCGCTTCCTTTTCACACCTCGCGAGGGGGGCGGGCGTTCGAGTGGTGGAAAAGTGAAATCAGATTTTCCGAAACAGGAGCATCCGCCGAACGGAGCGAGAAAAGCCGTGTGAATTTTAACTACCGGGCCAGAAACGCTCAACACGCCATTCACTTGCGCCAGCCCCCCCGAAGCTTTCCCGAGGAGCTACCGAAACTTGAGCCGAGCCTGGCAGCGGTATAAATAATGAACACTTTCTAACGCCGTCATGGGGACCTGAGGTTGGCTAGCAGGCTGGTGGTTGGGGAGGGCGCTTCTTATTTTTTGCGATCACACCAGGGGTCTCTACCCCAGCTGACAGTCTGCGACAGGCCCGACCGCTAAGGTTCAGCAAGTGTCGAGAGGCAGCAGCAAGTAGAAAGTCGACTTTGTCATCGACGACTTGCTGCTACTTCCCGAGGCAAACGCGGCTCGAACATCATCTCGACCGGCCGGACACGGTCGCGGATGCCCTGCTCGTGGATGTCGTTTGCCCACACGATTACCGGCAGTGTCGCGATTTTATCCACTCGGTTCCTTCGAGCGTGCACACCATATGTAAAGAGGCATTGCCGCGTCCCTTGGCGATTTGTCGTTCCCGGCACCAAAACCGGTCCGGCGGTTTAAGCTGCGCTGCGGACGCGGTTCCTGATTTATTCAGCCTTATGTTAATATGATTACGACACACCGCGCCGTTTTCGCTCTCGCTTCGTGCACGGGATGGCCATATTTTGCGCGAGCCGGCGACCCGAGCGAGTCTCCGAAATAGTCAAATCGCAATGATTGCCGGGGCGACCCATCGCCGGCAGAGTTCTTCTCGGTTTTGCATGCCAACGGAGGGCCCCCCCCCCCCCCCCCCCCTGCGGGTGTTCCGACTCGTGCTTGTTCATATTATCATATACCTCGGTTGCCCCGGTGAACATAATCCCGTTGGCTGGCAGCCTTGTACTTCTGTTCTGGCCCGGCGTCCATTTCCACTCCGTAGGCCTTTACACCTTTACACGTTAATTATCCGATCGCCGATAATGCGTTGAACAAGGATTTGAGCTTCGCTTTCTAATGCTCGCACGGCGGGCGATCGGGCAGAACCCATCCGCATGCGCCTGCCCGCGCATGTGGAACCTGTTGCGCCTGATCGTGCAATTATCGGTACGGTCGTCCCGGAGAAAGAGAAAGTCTCTGGCCAGCGCTCCTTGACCGGTGTAACAAAGTTGTAACCTTAAAAGGTATTTGGCGCCTGGGCTGCCTGCCTGCCTGCCTGCTTGTTTACCTGGCCAGGATGGAGGCACACGAGCATGCACGAAAACAAAAGATCCTCTCGCGATAACTCTATGCTCAAAACCTAATGTTGTCGTTACGGTGAAAGAGTTGTTTCGTGTGTAATTATGTTTTTCTGAAGCAATCAAGATGTGTACCCATGGAAGGATGATTAATTTGACGTTTGGATTATCAACACATCCATCAGGGTCGTGATTGAAAGTGGTTGATATCGATCACACCAATAACGTAAGAACCAGATTTCGATCATTAGAGAAATGTGTAGCCACCAATACTCTACTTATGAGCTGTTCTGAAATTGTGTCTGAAATGTTGAAAAGGAACTTTGGAGCATTAGTATCCTCTAACTGGTCGCCTACATAGCCTACATAGATGTCCTTCTTGCTGCGCTACTACAGGCATTCAAATACACAAATATAACATTTTTTTCCAAACAATGTACGTCGTTACTATGGCAACCAAGCGCGCTGACGTACTTGCAGGAAATATGGGCCACCTTTCTCATACTATGTCATCCGAGACATGTTCGATGACAACGTCCAAACCACGCTGGCCTTTCAACGGTGTCCGACCATCACGCCACAAATCACTTCCGCTGGCCGCATTTCTCATCTGCTCATCAAAACTGTTCTTTCTGTTCTCCAAAAATCGCCACGCCACTTTCTTTCGCCACCAAAACTGTCCACCACTTCGCGTGACTTTCCCACATTGACCATTCTACCCGGGAAGTTCCCGAGTGAAAATGCGCCGGTGGTGAGGCTTCGACGATTGACTCCGTCACTTCCAGCCGTGCTTCAACAATAAGATGGGAGTAGCGCGCTGATGGACAATGTTTGACGATTTTCACCCCTTCAGCCCGGTCGGCGATTTGACACCCTATAAGTTTCCGGTGTTATTAGCCGCCCGACGGTACCGTCGGGTTTGCCTTTCACCGCCCTAGCTACCGGGCTTAGGGGGAAACGCGTCAGCGGATTGCTTTTCCGACTGTCTCGTTGGGTCCAATAAATCGGTCCGCGGTGGTGGCAGAGGTGGCGCGCGCGCACGGGTGTGTTAATTAGAAACGCGCATGTTTATACTTCAGTTAAAACCGTCCTTCAAACGGGTTGCCGCCCAGCCCAGGCCAGCCGGGCGCATTTCGGGTGGATGCAATGGACGTAAAGTGAATCGAATTGTGGGAAACGTCCGCACTGATTGATGTTCTGTCGCGTTCTGGAAGGGTCATGTATTGTATTGTTTCGGACTCACTCATTAGCGGCAGTACGCTCATTCAATGCCGTCGTGCCCTTTCCAGGTGGCGCCCCGTACGCCAGATTCGAGGAAAAGAATGAAAAAAAAACAGTACTCCCCCCCACCTGTCGCCACGACATCCCAAACGGCATCTGAGATCATCTCTAAGCGGGCGACGAACGGACCTTAATTCTCACCGTCGCGAGAATCCCACGGGCCACAGCCGGAACGGCCGGAAAAAAGCAATACTCGCGCGACTCGCGCGGTATATTTTACCACCTCCAGCAGTGGGTCGGGAGGGGCCGTGGGTGGAGCATCCCTCCGCTGCGCCCGACCATCCCAACAATGGTGCGCAATTTTTGGCGGGTATTAAGAAAATTGTTTCCTTCTTTCGGTTAATTAATATCGACAAAAGCGCGAGAGATGGGGGTAGCAGCGGCCGCGCAATCTCACCGGCGTGATCGCGATCGCGTTAATGGAGCTTGGGTTCTCTACGGCCTCTCTCTCTCTCTCTCTCTCTCTCCCCGTGGCTCGTTTCATTCTTTTCCTCGCATTTGCCACCTGTGCACGACTGCAACTTTAATTTCCTTCGCGCGATCCTCGCGATCCTCGCGATCCACAGTTTTCGGATGCGGCGCAGTGGCATTGGCCACAAAGCCTTCATTAAAGCATCGGCAGCGCAGAGAGGGAAAACTCTAAAGGAGAAGCGCAACATACAAAAAAAACCCCACCAATGTGAAGCGCACACATACACGCGAGGAAAGGAGAAGCTTATAAGTACGGACCGCGGCACCGATATTACATTCTCCTGCACTGCACTTTGTGCTGTGTACTCGCACGTACGTTCAATTGGCGCAACCTGGCGATCGGATCGCATCTGATTGCAATGGCGGAGGGCGTTGGCGGCGGCGGCGGCGCGGCGGTTTCGCGTTGATGGCTTTTTCCTTCATTTTTTCCCCTCCCCTCCTCAGTGCAAGCGAAAAAAAAGTGCAATGCTTCTTGATAATTCCGCCGTCCCACATCACTGACATCGCTCTTTCTCTGTCTCAGCGTATGCGTTTTTTTTCGTTTTGTTTTATTCAACCCCCTTGATGTTTGGGAGTCTTTTTTGTTGCCTGCTCCTGCGTGCTCTTTCTCGCATTGGGAGATATGTGACGTTTTCTCGACATTTTCAACGAACCCTGACGAGTGACGAACGGCAGCAGCAGCAGCGAGCGAATGATCTGCGTTTGAGCCATCCCTCTCACCAACATGGCGCTGCTGATAATGGTAGCTGAAGCATGGCGTACTCCGTTCGTGTGCGGAGAGGTGCGAATGACGCGAATTGAAGCG
The DNA here is from genome assembly GCA_002091845.1 of Anopheles cracens. Taxonomy (NCBI): domain Eukaryota; kingdom Metazoa; phylum Arthropoda; class Insecta; order Diptera; family Culicidae; genus Anopheles; species Anopheles cracens. Next base: position 24,862 of record KZ067727.1, on the reverse strand, counting down.
CAACCGACCGAAGAAGCGCGCGCAAGGTGCAGGGGGCACAGGTTGACCTCTGAACCGCCCGCCAAGGAGATTCACCTGCAATAAGTCCGGCATTTTTATTGCTTCTCATTAAAACTACTGGCTTTCGCGGCAACAATATGTCTTAACGTATTATAAAGAATCGGGAACGTTCAGTTAACATGAAAAGACGATTGGCAGGATTCGCCATCGTGCCAGGACACCGATTCAAGGATTATTTGACAGCACGACCAACAGCAGTCTCATTCTGTCACAATGCTACTGTTTCACCTGCCCAACGAGTGCTAGTTCATTTCCTTTCGCTCTGGGGTTTGCAACGGAAAAAGGGGAACCATCGCCAGCTGGATAATGCTGCCAGAGTTTTCCGCGTATTGTTGCTCTTTTTCATTCCATTCTCGTTGCCCGTTGCCCCGCAGCAACCGTATTCACTCCCCCTGAGCAGGAACAACACTACCTTCGCAGGGAGCCAATCATATTCAATGAGTATTAATTGCACAGGATGAAATATTAAATATTTCGCAGCGCCTTGCCAGCAGCAGCAGCGACAGCAGCGAAATTATAACCTCACCGCACTATCATGCCGCGAGCTGGCAGGAAAGCGGGAGCAAGATCGCAAGTACGATCATCACTTCGCATTGGACGACGGCCGACATATCAAGTGTGACCGAGGCCAGCCAGAGTCCATGTCGGGCGAAAACGAGAGAAAGAGCATAAAATAATGGCGCAGGAGCGCAACAACGGCAGCAAAACGCACGAAAAAAATGGTCCGCTACAAAGAAAATTACCCAGAACGGAAAAAAGTGCAGAACGCGTACTGCGCCGGTGGGTGTTGTTAAAACAATATGGCGTGGCCTCCTGACAGTCGCCATCATTGGCGGATGCCCGGTGTGGCTGATGAAGATATCGCGCCCAGAAATGCGTCCAATTTGACGGGGCCGGGTCCGGTCCATCATCAGTGCGCTCGGTTCCTAGGCTCGCCCGAGTATGCCGGCATGGCGCTGGATAGATTAGCCGCAGATAGAACCCCTTGCCATCACTGTAATCGACGTTGGCATAAAATGAGCACCCTTTCGATAAATCATGCAAGCATGCAGGAGGCCGGCCGCACGAAAGCGGACGATCATAATCTCTTACACTTGCTGGAATGCAGCTGGGAATGCCTAACCCGTACGGGAACCGTTGGACAATTAAACCATCCTTAATGGATCGGTCAAATCCATCAACGGTCGAGATTGCCATGCGGGTTTTAATACACTGTTTGCTAAATTAACTACGAGCGATGAGATTATTGCAGTGCCATTATTAACGATATCGTCCACCTGAATAAGATCTTACTCAACGGCAAGCAATATGTTTACCTCTGCGGATCATAATGTGGGAAAGCGTGGTAAACATGTTTTCAACTTATGATCGGGCAAAACAACTACTGTAGCATGTTGTTCTTGGAGAGAAATACGTCACGCCACGACAGAAAATAGAGCCCTACGAACTTGTTCCAGCCCGGTGAAGGGCATGATTATGAACGAAAAAAATCACTTAACTATCTTATCAGCAATCGGTACGAGGCCAGCTTGGCTACTGATAACACAACTGCTCGACTCTCACTCCCCCCCCTGAGAAAAGGCAAAATAAAAGTGCAAAATAATTCTTCATCATTATAAAGTTTTAATATTATACTTTATTGGATGGATAATCGATAAAAACAAAAAGGAAATGGTGCGGAGCGAGAAGGATAATGGATGAATAAGGCCAGCGCTGCTCTTCGAGGAAGTTCGAGATATGGTTATGAGTCCGGAGTCCGGCGCGATGAGCGCGAATGGAAGTGATCGTGACGCACTTATGAGCGCACGGGAATGAACGGGGTAGTAGTGCATGGCAAAAATATTAATTTTATGATAACATGTAGCGCACTTATCCCCTCCAAATAAGCCTCGCGTCCTGGCGGACTCCCCGATCGCAGCTGGAACCGGTAATGCGTGGCTGAGGGGAGGGTTTCCTAGAAGATTATGAGCTGCCTCTCGCCCTACCTTCTTGCAATTGCATCGGAGTGCAATTTTGTGCGGATAGCGGTTGCACACC
>KZ067727.1:4736-15833 GCA_002091845.1 Anopheles cracens | reverse complement strand
AAAAAAAGTGGAATGATATAATTGTTGATACAGTTACTTATCGACACGCACACGAGAGGTTTGCAGCCTACGAATCTTCTGCAAGGCGAATCGTGTTGTGGAAAAGATATTTCTAGCTGGAATGCGAACGTGGAGGTAGTTCGTTTAGTCGTGACGATCAAATTCTAACGATCATGCTGCTTCTGTGCAGAGTTTTGTTTGGGCTGGTTTGAGCTGGCACAGCCCGTACGAAACTAACTGGCGATCGGGTGCATTGGCCAGCGCTGGCTTGTGACACAGTTTTGGAAACTTCCATCAACGCTCCGCACGGATGAGGTTGCACATTGCTGGACGAGCGCCTGCCTTAAACGTACGTCACGGTCCAACGTTTGGGAGGTTTATTATTGTGCGGCAACACTACTTTCGAGCGTCTTTGTTCCGTGTGCTTTCGGTGGCTAGAAAATTCATTTCTCACGCCACACATACACAACCACCACCACGGCCGAAAGCCGTTTCGACTCCATTCAAACGCAGCCCCGGAACGCCGGAACGCCTTCCGAGCGACCGGGATGACTCGTTAAAGTTGTTCGTCCCGCCTCGCACCGAAAAACTCCCGCAGGAAAGTATGCGGAAAAAATGTCTCTTGCACGCTCGAAGGAACCGAGTGGATAAAATCGCGACACTGCCGGTAATCGTGTGGGCAAACGACATCCACGAGCAGGGCAACCGCGACCGTGTCCGGCCGGTCGAGATGATGTTCGAGCCGCGTTTGCCTCGGGAAGTCGCAGCAAGTCGTCGATGACAAAGTCGACTTTCTACTTGCTGCTGCCTCTCGACACTTGCTGAACCTTAGCGGTCGGGCCTGTCGCAGACTGTCAGCTGGGGTAGAGACCCCTGGTGTGATCGCAAAAATAAGAAGCGCCCTCCCCAACCACCAGCCTGCTAGCCAACCGCAGGTCCCCATGACGGCGTTAGAAAGTGTTCATTATTTATACCGCTGCCAGGCTCGGCTCAAGTTTCGGTAGCTCCTCGGGAAAGCTTCGGGGGGGCTGGCGCAAGTGAATGGCGTGTTGAGCGTTTCTGGCCCGGTAGTTAAAATTCACACGGCTTTTCTCGCTCCGTTCGGCGGATGCTCCTGTTTCGGAAAATCTGATTTCACTTTTCCACCACTCGAACGCCCGCCCCCCTCGCGAGGTGTGAAAAGGAAGCGAGCGTCGAAATGAAGCTGCTTCGTAGCAAATGCAAATGAGGTATTTGAACAGCAGCATCGCCCGATCGTGCTATGTTTAATTTAGATAAATATGTCCACGGAGCGTCCCAGAGGTCTTTCGCACCGACCGGGGTGTCGCTGGGAGCTGAGCGAACGGAGAATGCGAGTGACGGTTTATTTTAATTATGCCGCGTTGTAAATGTGGCTCGGTTTCACAGGCTGGCGCGTTCCACGCGCACCACGTGTGCTAATCGAAAATCGATGCTGGTAAACTTACGCAATTTGATGTAACTTGTAATAAAGCGTCTCCGATGGCGATTGCGTTGATACATACCTTGGGAAAAAGAAGAGAAAAGAGGAAACCAAACATAAGAAACGCATGAAGTTACAAGCTTTAAAAAAAGTGGAATGATATAATTGTTGATACAGTTACTTATCGACACGCACACGAGAGGTTTGCAGCCTACGAATCTTCTGCAAGGCGAATCGTGTTGTGGAAAAGATATTTCTAGCTGGAATGCGAACGTGGAGGTAGTTCGTTTAGTCGTGACGATCAAATTCTAACGATCATGCTGCTTCTGTGCAGAGTTTTGTTTGGGCTGGTTTGAGCTGGCACAGCCCGTACGAAACTAACTGGCGATCGGGTGCATTGGCCAGCGCTGGCTTGTGACACAGTTTTGGAAACTTCCATCAACGCTCCGCACGGATGAGGTTGCACATTGCTGGACGAGCCACCCAACCCACTTCCCTGGTACGGGAGTCACTAATTTACAGTTATTACCAACACGTTTGACGTTTCGGCGGCGGCGGCAGCCGCCCGGCCACAAATGTTGGCAGCAGCAAATTAAACAGAAATTATCCCTTTTACCACCGGTGATGCCCTTTCTCCCGCGACCTGAAGGCATCGCCGATCGATAGCACCGACGCAAAAATCAAACAAAACCCAGCCTGGCAGCCGTGCGGAACGTGGACTTGTGCGCGGCAACCTCCCATCAAACATTCGGGCGTAATCGAGATCATTCGCGGGCGATCCTAATCGCACTGCTTTTGTGTGTGTCTGTGTGTGTGTCTTAGTTGATCTCAATTTGCAGCTGGTGTCGGGTGGGCAGTTGCTCTAGCGAACGATCGGGTGATCGTCGGGCGGCGAATGTTTGGCTCTGTTGGAACAATCCCGACCGTCAAAAGCCGTATTGACGTCAGCGACGATCGTTGGGAGAAATTGGGCGATAAAGTAAGATAGAACTGACTGTACGATGAGAATGTCTTTGGTTTGGAAGTTAGTTTTGTTTTTTTTTCACTACATCCATGCAAAAGACAGCAAATCCTGCCACATACTCAAGCGAGAGTAGTTGTGTGACAAACGTGCAGCCAGTTGGTCTTCGGATTCAATTTTCAAGCGACAAGAAAGCGCTTCGAAACGAGTCGTGCCGAACCGAAGATCCTCCTCCTGTAGGAAGGCACGGGAATTGGCGCTGACCTCGTCCGAACGACTGAAGCGTGAGTCTCTGGAGGTCGGGATTCGCTGGCTTAGGTTTTAATTTTCCATTCCCTTGCCGTTCCTCTGCTCCGGTCCACTTTGATTGTGGAATCGTAAAACCAGGTGATTACTAGGCTTATGCTGGCGCATATACGAGTACTAATACATACAAACACACACACACACACATATATTGGCCGATGACTTAACAAAAGGCCAGAGCGCAGATGATGTGAACAAAACCGTGAAAAGAGCGCCGGGTGGAATGGAACTCGAGCCTGGCACATTGTTTCACAAAGGATGACGACGGCAGTTGGAGTTGATAGTCTGTCGGGCGTGCTCGGTGGAGGATTGAACAAAGAACAAGAGGGGCAGGGCAGAGAACGCTGAAAATACGATCCGATCGCGGAGCGCAAGCGTCTCATGCAGCCCCGGACCGGCGACGCGAAACGTAATCCGATTTGCGTGGCAGAGAGAGAAGAAAGCGCACGAAAGACTTAGATGCGGACAAAGTACGGGAGTCACTAATTTACAGTTATTACCAACACGTTTGACGTTTCGGCGGCGACGGCGGCGGCAGCCGCCCGGCCACAAATGTTGGCAGCAGCAAATTAAACAGAAATTATCCCTTTTACCACCGGTGATGCCCTTTCTCCCGCGACCTGAAGGCATCGCCGATCGATAGCACCGACGCAAAAATCAAACAAAACCCAGCCTGGCAGCCGTGCGGAACGTGGACTTGTGCGCGGCAACCTCCCATCAAACATTCGGGCGTAATCGAGATCATTCGCGGGCGATCCTAATCGCACTGCTTTTGTGTGTGTCTGTGTGTGTGTCTTAGTTGATCTCAATTTGCAGCTGGTGTCGGGTGGGCAGTTGCTCTAGCGAACGATCGGGTGATCGTCGGGCGGCGAATGTTTGGCTCTGTTGGAACAATCCCGACCGTCAAAAGCCGTATTGACGTCAGCGACGATCGTTGGGAGAAATTGGGCGATAAAGTAAGATAGAACTGACTGTACGATGAGAATGTCTTTGGTTTGGAAGTTAGTTTTGTTTTTTTTTTTTATTGGTTACTTCACTGTGTACGCGTGTGTCTGTGTATATGTGTGCGTGCGTGCTAGTGAGTGAGTATGTTTTTTTTTTGTTTGTTACACCCGTGACTGTTCGTCGCTTGGAGCTATTTTAATTCTCTCGTCGTCTCGTCCTCGCCGATCGACACGATCACTTAATGGAGAAATATCATTTCGTGCGAAGAAACATATCAGGGATACCACAGCACATACACACACACACGCACGCACGAGCGGACCCACGGGGCACAAACTACCGTGCCGAAGCCCGCGAGGAAAAATTCGCGGCGTAACGAAGCAGAAGGAGCGAAAATGGCACGGCGCGTTCGTTCCGATTGTTCGTTCGTGGTCACCGGGCCTTTTGCCAGGGGGGTTCGATCTCGCTTGCGCTCCTTGATGAGCTGACCGAAAACGCATCAAAAACATCATTGATAGGGCCGAAGCAGCGAGTACGAAACGGCAAGAACAAGAATGAGAAAACTCAGCACACACACGCACACCGATATCCTCGTGGCGGCGAGCTGTCAGAAAAATCGTAGGGATACGCAACGGCGCGAGTACACAGTAGGCTGCACCTCTGTTTATACTTCGATCGATATCTTTCATCATCCTCTCTTCTGGCTTCGGGATAAAGCGGTAGCAGCAGCAGCAGCAGCAGCGGGAACAGACCATGGCGTATCAAAGCAGAATTTGATGATTACTTGACGATTGTCAAATTATATACATGCGGAAATCATACGCAAGATTTCGATCGCTATCGCCGTCGCTTTTCTTCGCCCTTTGCGCAAATGCCCTCGCCCGGTCGCTACCTGCTACCGATCGCCGGTGGCTATTTTTCCACTCCACTCGCGCGCACCGTCCATCGTGCGATCGTGTTCGATCGTATCGGATTGGGATCGGATGGACAACCGCTGGGTTTCTCCTCGGGTGAATTATAAACAGAGCTTTAATGAGTCATTTCGATTTCGATAGCAGAAGCCGATATGCTGCTGCTTTATTGTAATTATTTTTATTGGTTACTTCACTGTGTACGCGTGTGTCTGTGTATATGTGTGCGTGCGTGCTAGTGAGTGAGTATGTTTTTTTTTTTAAAAAAACGACAGAGAATCCGGTGGCTGTCCTTTTGTCAGTCCCCGACAAATCCCATTCTTTTGGTGTGTGCGAGCGCGCGCGCGCGCTCACATTTTCGTGAATTCATTTTCGAATTGCAATTTACGTTTAATTGGACTCCTGTGCTCACGCGGGACGCGGCACCTGCTCCAGCGCCTTCCCAGCCCACGGCCACCGGATGATCCTGCCCCGTTTCCAGGAAACTCGATCACAGGCTAACGAATGTGCTCCTTCCAAAGAAACGGTTCGGTTTTCATGCGCCGAGTAGCTGTGGTTTTCGTTTTGGTATACCGTTTTTTTGTTTTGTTTTGCTGTGCCTCCCTGTTTTTGGAGGCAAATTTTCCCTGGGAAATTGCAAACTTTCTGTGTAAACGGTGATGGTAAAAATACGATGATACGTATGGAAATTTCGGCCAACTGACGAAATGCAATTTCAATTGAAATCTGCTGCGTTCGCTGCGTATGTGTGTGTGTTCGAATGCAAATTGTGCCTTCGAATGATGCTCTATTACCCGCCGAAACAAAGCCCAAAACAAATCAAAGTAGACCGTAACGGATGCAGCAGCGGCCGCAGCGATATGCAGACGAGTAGAACGGTTTGCGTAACTTCAGCTACGGCTCACGCTTGCATCGAATAAAAATGAAAGGACGAAAGGCTCGGCTTGTGGAGCCAGATCGATCCGATTGTTTGCCAATCGGTGGAGAAGAGAACGGAACGGAACGAACGAACTCCGCAAGCACCCGTCGTCGGGTTCGATACTTTTCGGGAAGGCCAAAATACCAATCAATTTCCCGAAAACTCGTGTACACACGCTCTTTGATTCTCTGCTGCTCTCGTTGACAGGCCTGAAATATCCCGGGGCCCGGGCCAAACGGAGCAGCCGACGCCATCGTCCGTGCCGAGGATGTATTCAAATTTCGCTCGCCCCGTGATAGGTTTCGTTGGCAAAAGTAAATAAATTATCGTCACCGTCACGCGGCGGCGGTGGGACCGTCGTGCGGTCGCGCAACGTCGTCATATCTGCAGCCCGCACTCGCGCGGGGATGTAAACGAAGGTCCTTTCGCGAAGCAGGAGCCTTTTGAATGGGGGTTCTTGAATCGTACCGCCCCGGGAACGTTTTCGGCGGTTGCATTGTCCGCCAGCTTGACGAGCGTGTGATTTGATCGGTTCTGCCGGGAGCGAAACCCCGGCAGCGCCCGGTTTCTCCGGGGGCCCATTATCTACCACGTCTAATCTCTTCAGCGCTCCGCCGCCGCTGCTGGAAGGTGAACGAAAAACAGTACGAGTGGGAAGAAGAAAACGAAAAAAAGAGAAAAAAAGCATCAAAATCAAATGACTTCAATCAGTCGATACTGTCGATAAACAAAAGGATAATGTGAAATTTTACAGTATTTTATAAATGCACTTATGTTGCTCTTTTGCTGTAAAGTTTGGTTGATGGTTGCGTGATGGCTGCATGGCTGCATCGCTCTGCCCAATTTCATCGTATGTAAATGGCGGTCAAATCACGTCCACATGATGCATCAAAGGACGCACGGCGACAAGCGCGCCGGTTGGCAAAAGTTCCTTTTCCGTCCGGAGCTTGATCGTATGATTACGTGTGTTTTTTTCTCCACCGCATCATATACGTGCGACAGGACGAAACCTCGCGTTGACCGCTCTGACTGCTGAGAGCGGAGAAATTCATCATTGTCTTGTGGAAGCGGCTTAGCTACGGCGAGATTGTAGCCTGCTGATACGTATGGAAATTTCGGCCAACTGACGAAATGCAATTTCAATTGAAATCTGCTGCGTTCGCTGCGTATGTGTGTGTGTTCGAATGCAAATTGTGCCTTCGAATGATGCTCTATTACCCGCCGAAACAAAGCCCACCCGAGAAAGCTGGAGAGAGGCGGCCCAACCGGAAACAACGGTGGAGCACATCTTCTGGCCAGCAGGCGAACGGGCCTTCCCACCGAGACGCAAGCCATACCAAATTGAACGGTACACAGCAAAAACTAAAAAAAAGAACATACATACATGCAGGGGACACAAGGGGCACCGGCGAAGCAGAATGTAAACTTTTGAAATCTATCTTCAACGTCAATCGTAAATCGAGCGAGCGAACGGAGTCAGTCAAAAGCAGGCGGCTACAGCAGCAAGAGGCTATAAAAAGGGGGGCGAAGCCATCGTTTCGGTTTCGAACCGTTCGAAAGCTGAAGCAAAACATTATAAATACTAAATAAATATAGGGTGATCGGTGCTGCAGTGCTGCGATGCGAACGCAGCACGTAATGCAGCGTAGGGTAACCCAAAATTTCGAAACCAAGTCGGCTCACATGCTTTTGGAACGTTTTGGTTAAAAAGATGGATGACATGACTAACACCAATTGTGGTCAGACAGAATATTTGACTGTCTGGTAACAGTTAGCATCCAAATAGGAAAATTTTCCAAGGTATACGTGGCCGTAGAGAGATATTTTTGAAGAAATATCATCTACTAAAAACTTCTTTGTGCAGCTTAAAAGAACAATAGCATAATGATGCATAAGTGTAAGCCTCTAATGAAAAGATACTGGGACGAATGGCAACTTTTCTATAAAGCATTCTCAATGTGTTGAGCTTCTTTATCTTCTAGACCTTTTTTAACCTCTCAAGGACCATATCGAACGCATCAAAATCAAATGACTTCAATCAGTCGATACTGTCGATAAACAAAAGGATAATGTGAAATTTTACAGTATTTTATAAATGCACTTATGTTGCTCTTTTGCTGTAAAGTTTGGTTGATGGTTGCGTGATGGCTGCATGGCTGCATCGCTCTGCCCAATTTCATCGTATGTAAATGGCGGTCAAATCACGTCCACATGATGCATCAAAGGACGCACGGCGACAAGCGCGCCGGTTGGCAAAAGTTCCTTTTCCGTCCGGAGCTTGATCGTATGATAACGTGTGTTTTTTTTCTCCACCGCATCATATACGTGCGACAAGACGAAACCTCGCGTTGACCGCTCTGACTGCTGAGAGCGGAGAAATTCATCATTGTCTTGTGGAAGCGGCTTAGCTACGGCGAGATTGTAGCCTGCTGATACGTATGGAAATTTCGGCCAACTGACGAAATGCAATTTCAATTGAAATCTGCTGCGTTCGCTGCGTATGTGTGTGTGTTCGAATGCAAATTGTGCCTTCGAATGATGCTCTATTACCCGCCGAAACAAAGCCCAAAACAAATCAAAGTAGACCGTAACGGATGCAGCAGCGGCCGCAGCGATATGCAGACGAGTAGAACGGTTTGCGTAACTTCAGCTACGGCTCACGCTTGCATCGAATAAAAATGAAAGGACGAAAGGCTCGGCTTGTGGAGCCAGATCGATCCGATTGTTTGCCAATCGGTGGAGAAGAGAACGGAACGGAACGAACGAACTCCGCAAGCACCCGTCGTCGGGTTCGATACTTTTCGGGAAGGCCAAAATACCAATCAATTTCCCGAAAACTCGTGTACACACGCTCTTTGATTCTCTGCTGCTCTCGTTGACAGGCCTGAAATATCCCGGGGCCCGGGCCAAACGGAGCAGCCGACGCCATCGTCCGTGCCGAGGATGTATTCAAATTTCGCTCGCCCCGTGATAGGTTTCGTTGGCAAAAGTAAATAAATTATCGTCACCGTCACGCGGCGGCGGTGGGACCGTCGTGCGGTCGCGCAACGTCGTCATATCTGCAGCCCGCACTCGCGCGGGGATGTAAACGAAGGTCCTTTCGCGAAGCAGGAGCCTTTTGAATGGGGGTTCTTGAATCGTACCGCCCCGGGAACGTTTTCGGCGGTTGCATTGTCCGCCAGCTTGACGAGCGTGTGATTTGATCGGTTCTGCCGGGAGCGAAACCCCGGCAGCGCCCGGTTTCTCCGGGGGCCCATTATCTACCACGTCTAATCTCTTCAGCGCTCCGCCGCCGCTGCTGGAAGGTGAACGAAAAACAGTACGAGTGGGAAGAAGAAAACGAAAAAAAGAGAAAAAAAACGACAGAGAATCCGGTGGCTGTCCTTTTGTCAGTCCCCGACAAATCCCATTCTTTTGGTGTGTGCGAGCGCGCGCGCGCGCTCACATTTTCGTGAATTCATTTTCGAATTGCAATTTACGTTTAATTGGACTCCTGTGCTCACGCGGGACGCGGCACCTGCTCCAGCGCCTTCCCAGCCCACGGCCACCGGATGATCCTGCCCCGTTTCCAGGAAACTCGATCACAGGCTAACGAATGTGCTCCTTCCAAAGAAACGGTTCGGTTTTCATGCGCCGAGTAGCTGTGGTTTTCGTTTTGGTATACCGTTTTTTTGTTTTGTTTTGCTGTGCCTCCCTGTTTTTGGAGGCAAATTTTCCCTGGGAAATTGCAAACTTTCTGTGTAAACGGTGATGGTAAAAATACGATAATGAACCAGCAGGCGGAACGTGGTCTCGTCGTTTTTGTGCCGCCTCGGCTGTGTGTGTTGCTCCTTTGCATGTCAAAGTCAGTCAGGAGATGGAGTCGCTTTTCAAGCGACGAACCCTCTCCTCTGGCCGGTTGGTTGGTATGCTTGAAGCCGAAAGCGACCAACAATGTGTCCCTCTCGCTTGGCGAAAGGGTCAAGGCGATGGCGAGTGGTTCAGGTTTTGTTTTTGAACACGCCAAACGATCTGTCTGAGCCGGAGCGCATGCGGACGAGATTTATAATAACGTCTGCAACAAAGTTTGGTGAAATAATTCACACCCGTGCGGTCGAGTGCACGAATTGAGCGGACGCCCGGCCCGATCCGATATGCAATCGAACTGCCCGCGATCAATGCAATTGAATTGAAGTCTGTCGAACTTTTGCCGCCACTCCGGCCTTCGACCCATGCGAACTGTAGGAAAGTATCGATTGCGATGATGTCGCTCGTTTCGTCTCGTCTCGTCTCGTCGTCAGCGCAAGCGGCGGCCCTTAGCCACAGCCGCACGTGGGCTACAAAGTAGTGCGCCGAGCCGCGAGAATCTTCCACCCAGCACCCAGCCGAGCACGCTAACAAGGCCAACAAATAGAACTGTAACCTGCGTAGGTGTCACGTGTGTCTATTGCACAGTGCATTGTCATTAGAAACGAACGGCTCGCGCTAGCGCACACGTTCTCTCTCTCTCACTCATCCATCGCCGCGCCGATCGTTAAAAAGCATCAAAAGCGGTCTCTGTTTCGCTCTGCTTCGCATTCTAAGGACCAAATTGCTGTGAGGTCCACCCGAGCCGCGTTCCGTTTTCACGCCTGTACCTGGGACGTGGTCATTGGATCAGTATGTGTGTGTGTGTGTGCTTTGGCTGGTGATTGGTGGCCAATTTTCACCTTTCAAATCGAGGCAACGAATAAGGTATGATAATCGCAACCGGCCAACACTGCGGAGCCGAAGCAAACAAAAGAGAAAAAAACTCCAGTGAGCTCCGAATTGAACGACGGGTGGGCCGGTGCCCTTCTCTCTCCCGGCCACTCACGGATGCCGGTAGTCTCCCGGAAATATAAATGTGTCCTGCACGATCCCCTTTACCGACCCGGGGTACGCTCCCTCCCCCCTGCTCCGACCGAGGAAATCTTTCGTCGCCGCGATCCAGTTTACGGGGTTGACGAAAAGGAAAAGTCAAGCATCATTAGCCCAGAACAGTTTTACTGCCAATCATCGGGAGATGCCCTGGAGTGTATGTGTTTTCCATATATTTTTTTCTTCGTTTTTTTTTTTGTGGTCCATTTGTTCTTCTGCGTTCTGCGTTCTCCTGCTCGGGCACTGCACACATTTGTCGCTTTGCGAATCCTATTGGGACAGCCTTTTCGGGGGGTTTGTTGAAACAAACGAAAGATCGCACCCCCCATCCCCCTCCTTGGCTCCCTTTCTCATCTCATCCCCTCAATTCTTCAGCCTCGCTCAGACGAAAGCTGCCCGGCTCGGGGACGATGTGGCATCAATCGAAACGAGACGAGACACACCGATGAAACGACGAAATAAACGAGAAATCAGAATTAAAACCGAGGCACACACTGAGCCGGAGAGGACAAGAGCAGAACAAATAACAAAACAACAACAACAACATCGAGCAACAACAACAAAAAAACTGCACAGAGAATGAGAACACACAGGACTAAATAAATCGGTTCACCGATCTTGAAACGGTACGATCTCTCTCTCTCTCTCTCTCTCTCCCCTTTATCCTGACGGTTACCATCCCAATGCTTTCTTCGTTCCATTCGAACTGGCCAAGCACTCTCTCTCTCTCTCTCTC
>KZ067726.1:183601-204874 GCA_002091845.1 Anopheles cracens | reverse complement strand
ATTATTGTTGTTAAATGTTATTAATACTCATTATATGTAATGACCAGACAATAATTCTCTGGTGTAGTCGTATGATTTAATAATAACTTTTTTGCAAAACCAACAACGTTGAAAATAGAAGCAGAACAAAGCAAAGTCGAGATTGAACAAGTATTCAAGGAAATGAATACAGAAACCCTCACACAACTTCCTTAAGATCACACGTACGCTCGTATGCAGACGTTCATACTGGCTATCCTGGTACGGACAAATAATCAAATTAGGGAAATACAACATTCCAGGCCTACAAACGTCGCAAATTGATAAACGAAAAAGGGTAGCCGTAATTCGGTCGATATTTGCACTGAGAAACTTGTTTACTTTGTGGAGAATAATTGAACCAATCAATATCGTTCTTACTGTTCCCCGAAATGCCTTCAGGAATACCCTTCACCTTCGACGCTATCGGCATTCTTTCTGATGCTACAGGTCGACAATGATTAAAACATCATTTCAGTCATGTTATCATTCCGGGTAGCCATTCCCGCAAAGGCAAACATCTATCGTAGGTCGATCATTTCTTGTGAGCTGACCAGCGCTTACATCATAGTGCAGTGTCTGTCGTGTGAATCTTTAATAATATTTCAGGAATGTGCTTCCAATGATTCGAAAGGTTTATTTTTTCCAAATCGAAGTTTTTTAATTTATTTTCTTCTAATTTGGGCTAGGCACAACTGTTGATGTTCCACCCCATTCAGTATACTTCCAGAAACACAACTCAATAATTGAATAAAAAATACCAATAGATCACATTTGCTCGAAGTTATTGATCCATATTGATCCGTCTGAATTACTAAGCATCAAGGGATGTGTTTGTTTGGTATTAGCTGATATGAATGGTAAACTTCCAGCTCGAGCCATCACCAAAGTTGATAAACATTGTAAAAAAATACTAAGCTCTAGAAATTGAGAATAGTTTTCATCAAAGTCCATAACAACGATATCATTCTTTTTGTTGCAAGTTTTTTTTTCAGCAGATAATCTATCGAAAACCATGAAACGATTTTTGTATTCATTTCATGCTGGTAAATTCACGCCTCAACAATTGATTGATTCTAGAGATTAATATGATAACAGCATAATTTTAGAGAAATAACATATTTTTCATCCAACCCTACTGGATCTACTATTAACACTGGGACATGCTACCTTTATTTTCTCATAGTCCAGTCATGTTCGTTCATTCTGACTGAAACCGATTTATTTTTAATTACATTTTAATTATTTTATTACGAGATTTGAAAGTAAAGTGTAAAAAGAAAAAAAAAAGAAAAATAAAACAAAGAATCCATATACTTAAAGAATTGGACATAGCCTTTAACATAGTTGAAAAAGAGAACAGGATAATGGTTTACATTATGAAAAGACGGAGAACTTGTAATGCCAGATTTGATCGTTTTTCCCGTATGCTCATAATTTCCCTTCGATAAAGTTTTTTTTTCTTATTAATATGAAATGCTTCAACATTTTTCAAGCGTTGAAGCCACTTTGAACACATCTTTCATACAAGCTTCAACCAGCGGGCAAACGAATTAAAATGTTGCCAATCAAACCGTGAATGAAAATCAGTTCCTCCCCTAACAAGCACTACTCTTGCCCCGGCGCTCCTTCCTTCTCACCGAACCCGAATCGCACTGGGACGTTAAATGTCTACAATTCATTACCGGGACCTAACGGGAACCTAAACCGATCCGCAGTCGAGTCTTCGATGGATGCACGATGAATTTGTGCCCACTTCGATCAGCCCAATCCCGATTCTTGCCGCGTGACGCGCGCGAGCCTTGCACCGATCGTGATGGTCGTGGCCGTGAAGTAAAGCAAACCAAAACTTACAAACGAGAGAGAGAGAGAGAGAGAGAGAGAGAAAGAGGAGGAAGAGGAAGAGGAAAAAGCCGTCCGGGATGAACCGCGAGCTTCCGGGCCGCCCGCGGGAATAAGTAGGTCAAAATGTTTATTCAACAATAATTTGATGCTAATGATTTCACGGCTGTGATCAGGGCTGCGAGTGTGCACACGCGGAGAGAACCGCGATTGCACAACAATTCGCTAACTGTGAATTCCGCCCTCTTCCAGGGACCCGTTGCATCGCATGCCAGTGCCTCGTTTTCCGCTTCCCACTGTGCCGTGGTTGCGAAAATAAAAGCGTTCGGCGTTCTTCCCCTTGTGGGAGCTGTGTACCTTTTACCGGTGCCGGACCCTTTAGACGCTACTCCGCAACAATCGCTAACGGGAGGAAGGTGAAAGAATAAAGGGAAAACTCTCTGGGGGAGGGCAGCAACAACCAACAACAACGACGAAAAAATAACTTGCATTTAATTTTTAATCTTATTACACACGCCTTCGCGTCGGTGTCCCAGTCTTTGGTACCTTTGCTTAATTTCTGCCGGACTCGCACATCCGTTCCGACCAAAGACGCGAAGGTGACCACAAAATTGAGCGTGAATCAGAAATTGGATCGCATTATGATTATTATGAACGCTGTTGGTTTTTTTCTTCTTGGTGCACGGCCCCCGGCCGGACGGGCATCATCGGGCGTCGGGCGTTTTTGGGTGGGTCCCGGGTGGTGCTAATTTGACCGTGACTCGGATAGCGTGATGGTTCATTGCAGCGCCTGCAATTTCACCGGTGAGTTCATGTCACTGCGGTTCCTCATTCTCCCCACGTGAACTTCCGTTTTCCAGCGGACATAAACCACTTGCATGCACGCTCGAGAAGAAAGCGTTCGGAGTTGTTTTTTTTTTCTTCTTTTGGTTTGGCTTCCTTCGCGACTCCGCTTCCGGTCCTACATTAGCGCTCCCGTTTCGAGCACATATCCACCCAACCCACCGGCCGCTGTTGCGTGTGAGGCGGTAGGGGCGTTTGTTGAGTGATTTGCTGCTAGATGGCAAAGTGTTATCTACAATTCTGACACAAAGTACAGATTTCACGCGTAATAAAAAACGAAAGCCATTTATTTATGGTGAATTTTTTTACGACTCTTTGCGCTCGTCTTTTCCACTCGCCGGCCTGCGTTGCGAGCGCTCGGGAGGGCGCGTCTGGAGGACAAGTGCTTCTCTAGAACTCAGTGGAAACGGCGTGCTGGCGTCATGTGCAGAGAGCGTGGTGAAGTGGTTTCAAAGTTCATTAAACAAAAAACAAAAAAATGTTTCATAATTTGAGAAATATCTTTAAGTTATTACAAATGGACATCCTGTGTCCTGTAATTTCAACAATACAAACGAAAAATATGAACTAACTCTAGTAACACCTTTACAGAATAAAATAAAAATTGTCGCACTTTGGACATTGCTATGTCCAAACAACAAACTTCATAACCACTAGCTTTGTAGCACCTCACCGATTAAAAACCACACCAACACATGACAATAATCTCGAACAAGGCTCCTTTTTTTCTCGGCTCACGCAGCTGCATGAATCGCCGCAAGATCTCCGCAACCCCCGGGAGAGCTAATTATTTTGATTAGGATCATTATAAGGCCCAGCCTTCTCGGTCCTCCTCGCTCCTGCCGCTGAGGAGGGTCGTACGGTCATAATAAATATACCGTGAAATATAGGAATGATCTCGGTTTTATGAAGGCAATTTCGCGCTTCTGTGTGTGTGTGTGTTTACTATGTGCTCCGTGCGCAAGGCGCATCGTTATGGGGCAATAAATTTTTGTACGGTCAATTAGCAAAGTGATGAAGATATTAGCCCTGGCCGCGCCCATTACTGTAACGAGCGGGAAAAGCTCCGTTCCGGCGATGCGGCCTCTCCCGATGCACACGCTTTCTCGACCGAGCAGGGAAACCCTTGCGGAAGAACACGCTTCGCTGCCCATTTTACGCCGTGAGCAGCGCCGTTGAAGGGTGCGCTCCGATAGCTCCCCTGTGGAGCAAGTCATCGATACGATACGGACGGTGGCTGGCGCCAGAAATCGATGCCTGCACGGGGATCAGGGCGCAAATTGCTTCCCCCAGCAGGTCGAGGGGTTGAACGCTGATCGACCGTTTTGTGCGAGATGGTGATCTCTTATCGCGAGCGGCATCGTAATCCCGATGCACGTTCGAAGCCACCGTTGATGTTGCATAATTTTAATTAGACTTCTTCCGTTAGCCCGTTTACAATCTCGCGTGCGATGTTCCGTCGTTGGTGCGATAAATTTTAATCTAAATTTAAATCAGGGTTATATCTCGGAAATAAAAACCACACCAACACATGACAATAATCTCGAACAAGGCTCCTTTTTTTCTCGGCTCACGCAGCTGCATGAATCGCCGCAACCACCCGCAAAGTGATCCAAACCGATCGATCGACCTCTCCAAAAATCGCTGCCTCGCTACGAGCATCCCGAAAAACCACCGATCCGTAGGCCTTCCAGCGTGAGCTTAATCACATCCGCTTCGATCTATTTTCACCGCGGTTCTAGCCAAAAACACAGGTGTGTGTGTGTGTGTTTACTATGTGCTCCGTGCGCAAGGCGCATCGTTATGGGGCAATAAATTTTTGTACGGTCAATTAGCATGATACCCCGCACTTTGTTGCAACGCCCTGGCCCTGGTGAAAGGGTAGGCAAACAAACTACGCAACGCGCACACACACACACTCTGTGCTAGGGGTGAGAGGAAGGTAGTTCCGAGTGACCGAGAAGGCACACCGATCCCATTAGGACGCAAACGGACCGACGACCAATCGACGTAATGTGGCGTTCGGTGTCCTTCGGCGTGGGATTTCGGTCCGGATTCGTAACGCCGGAAAACCTACACCCTCAGCCGAACTCCACTGGGTGTGCACCGGGTGTTCGTGCTTCGAACACCATTAGCCCGGGCATTGTCCCGCGGGAAATAAAGATTTATGTTTCATCTATCACGTCGTAAAAAAACTGCTACCTTAATTACCTTAAATTACCTTAAAAATATTTGAAATGTGATTAATATAAATCGCATTATCATTGTACGCACTCATTTCTTTTTTAACCCTTTTGAACATAAAAAAGGCACGAAACTGTGAACCGATTGATATTATTGCATTTTAAGCCTAACAGTAATTTACAACACAGGAAAAATCAATGATCAAACAGTCGAATAAATTGAAATAAAACAACAACACTGCACATCAAACATAAGCCATGTATTTGCACCAAAGCTGATGCAATTATCGTTATTTGTTTACAACACTCTTGCATATCCCATCGTCAAATTTAAAACCCCAAAACATACATTCGAAGCCATCACGTTATGTGACCGGTTTATCGAACGTGTTTCCCGTCGCCTTTCCAAACACCGAGGCAAATAACAAATCACACATGCCCGGCGCTGGCGCGACGAGTTTACTAATTTGCGACGAGTACTTTTCCTGGTATTACTCTTTCGTTTGAACATCAAATGAACCCTGCATTATCAGTATACTACTGCCACAACGAAAAGTTCATAGAACTTTCTCTAAAATAACTCACTGCGTAGCTTCGGTTGAAAGGTTTATTTCCTCAATAAGACAAAAGTAAAATTAATGTTCGTAATTAATGACGAAGCAATGTTTAGAGTAAAATTAGTACAGCTCGTAAAATAGCAAAATAAAAAATTGCAAGCAGCTAAAATAACAAAAATAGTGACAAAAGTTGTACGGCAAGTAGCACAATAACTCATTATCTAATGCAAAAATCGACATGAAATATTTCATCCTGTGTTTGAAAGAAGTATACTAATTAAAAATCATTAAAAAGAACCTGAACCTAAATGAAAAGTGTTTCGCTTTTTGTGGATTCTACATCAAATCGTTATTAGAAAAAATACGATTTAAAATTCAAACTTTAAAATCAGCATAACTTAAGAATAACTGTACACTTAGTATGATTAGTAGTAAACAATGTCACGATGGGTTTTACAGCGAGCAAGATTTTACAAGCTTTCTTCGTTTTATTATATGTTAAAATAAAGAATATTATATTTTTTGTTTTCTTTTGTCAATTCTCCAATAAAAACACAGCTCCATCACTATACCATTCAAATAATTCTATAAGTTTTAACGTATTTTAAGTTTTCATCAACACTGTATTTATGAGGCAAATTGAAACATTTTATTTTTAGCCCGCAGAAAGCAAAACTAGCACGAATTTTGAACCGAGTTTTCCCATGAAATATGAAACTACCGCTTTCTTTTGATATCCTATGGGAGCCTCGTTCCACTTTATTTACCAATCACTTTTGATTACTTTGTGCTTCCTGGTATTACTCTTTCGTTTGAACATCAAATGAACCCTGCATTATCAGTATACTACTGCCACAACGAAAAGTTCATAGTCTCAATGACAAGCCTGTGTTCTTGAGCCCCAGAGCGATAATCACCGAATGGGAAATAAATAATTAAAGCATCGCGAGGTAACGCAAGGGCCTTTGTTATGATATTATAGGTTTACAGAACCACAAAGAACACTCGAGATAACATTACCTGCTGGCTTATTGATGTTCTAAATTTCGTTAACAAATCGATTTATTGATAACTAATAAACAAAAGGTTCAAAGTACACATCAAAATGGGTAACTTTAATACATTAAATTGTTTAAATTGGTTAAATTTTTAAGAGTCTTTAGTTATTATATTTTTTTCTTCTTTTCACATTTTTTGTGAAAAAATTGTCCTTCAAGCCACTCTAAGTAATATTTAAAACCACTTTTCGCATCTACTTCTGTTTGTTCAAAGAAAAAAATCCGTTCCGAACAATAGTTAGATAGAAACATGACTAAATGAAAAATCTATAAAAAACAAGAATTTTGATAAATCTTAAGTTTCAATCTTTAACACTTATAATTCCCACAATTGGATACAATTATGTCTCTAATTTGGAAAATTAGAGCCTTCCATTTCATCTCCCAACTGGAGAAATTTCAAAAAAAAAACCTGAAAACTCTAATGATTTGCTGAAAATATAATAAAATTTTAAAATTTTGAAATAGAGGAACTGGAATTTTCAATTCTTTAGATTTGGTACTTCTATTTCTTTTTATTTCTCTTCCTATCTGTTGCTTTCTAACAAACTGACTTTCGCTATTTCTTTCTACTTCTCGCACACATACGCTTTCTCTTTATGTATCTCAAATCATAACATAGCTTTTAAAAAAATTATATACACGTATACTGCTTTCCAAGAATAAAGAACAACTTTGCTAATACAAAAGATAAATAAAATACATAAAATGTTTGTTTATTTATGTTCAAAGCTTCTGTTTTCCTTTACAACAAAAAACACAAAAAAACAATCAGAATAAAACAAATATTTCTACGGCGGAAAAGCTTCCTCATTGGCCATTAAAATCACACCCAACCAGGACACAGAAAAAATGCCTCAACCCGTTCAATTGGCACATTCCCTGTGCAATTGCACCACGTGCGACGAATGCCAAATGAGCAGGCACCTTAGCACTCGAACGAGGGAAAGAAAATCGGTCGGTGCGCTAAATATTTGAGAAATGTCAAGCTCTGCCTCGGCCCGAGCATTCGCACCCAAGAGGCGGAGCAAATAAAATCGTGGTAAATGCTTCCAGCGTTCGCAAATCATGCTTGGTATTCTGTGCACATCAATAGTCTTACGTAGTCTGACGCCTTCGTTCCGTGTGCTGAAGGCGAAAAAATCTTTTCCCGTCACGGGAATCGATCGAAGACGTTGCGGATAGGTACACGAAGGAATCCGTTACTACTGATAGCATTTATCCTTCTTGGCAAGCATTTTTCCACGAGATATCGCATTCCTGAAGGTTGAGCGAGCTTTGTCTTATATTATTTTTTAAAGAGTAATATGTTAACCGAACGTATAACGATTATGTTGGTTCAACAAGATCATGTGACAGAAAAAAAATGGAAACCCAAAACATAAAAATCTCTCGCCGCCCGTATCATGTTCCAATTCCGACATCAATCAACAAAACTGCGTTAAGAACTTGGTCGTGTATTAGGCTGCAAATGAGCGTTTACGATGGACTAAACGTACGCCGAGGGAAACTGGAGGGGGACACATTAATGTGCTAGTCAATGATATTAAGTCATTAGAGGAACTGTTCTCAGAACAGTGTCGTCAATCGTTTTACATGCGCGTCGCATTGCCTGTTGAGGAGAATATAATTTTAGACAAACAAACAGGCAAATGGTTGATTCAAACCGTCGCAGTTTATTGACGAATGCGTGTTTAACACGTGTGCATATTTTAAAATGGGTTTAAATGTCGTTTCAATAGAAATTTATAAATAAATCTTGTTGCTGCAAAAAGATTTAGATTTAGAATTAGATTTAGATTTAGTCGGCTAATAAGCTGTTCTAATTTCAGACATTATCAAGCACATAAACTTTACCAAAATTCATGTAATTCTGACACTTAAATGAGACATCATAGTAATGTTAAACACCCGTGTTCTGTCTATTTGGAAGCGGGTGATTAAAATGAATTCCAGGATTAAAGTGAATATTGTGTTGTAAAAATACTGTTGATCACAACACAATCAGTATTATGAGCACATAATGCTCTATGTTTTTTTCCTTTGTAAAGCTCACTGGAATTAATACGAATGGTTTATTTAAAAAAAATCTGCAATAAAAATAACCATAAAAGCTCCATGCTCTAGTTTTTCGAAATCGGTTTATGTTTCAGAAATTATTGAATACCTCACAACATAATTTTCTTAGTCAGCAAAATGTGGTTGCTTTTGAAAATAGTTTCACATAAAATCGTTAAAGAGCATTGAATGAAATAAAAAAACATCGAAAAATACTAGGCGAAAGTATTGCAAACAATAGAACAATCTCTTGGAAAAAAATATATACATTTTTCAAATTGCCGATTATGCTTTCTGATGATGATTGTTCTTTCAAAAAAACATTTTAGTTACCCATATTTTATTTGTAAACTTATTATTTTTAAAAACCTGCAATTTATACCATAAAAATATTAAATCATTTATAAAAATGAGACCCTGTGCATATCGCAACCATTTTTTATATTTGTTTTTGTTTTGAATTATTTCACCAAGTCGTTTTTCAATTCACGTCGTTCTCTGCGAAATGTGATTTCAAATCGATTTTGCTACATGATAGGGTATATAAAATTCATACACAATTTGATTTTTGCAGAAATTGGGACATGGCTTACAACACAGCGACACCTCGCACAGAAAACGATTGTGAACATTACTTGCACAACTTTCCTCTCCGTTCGCGTCGTTCGTATCTCGGCCAGCTCCGACGGTTGTTCCGCTGGCAAATATTTCCGTTTCGATACACCTTCTTCGCGAGCAACCCAGCAGGGTACTTTTCGCAACTTCGCAACACAGTTCCGGCGTCTGGCTTCCGATTCGGATGCCACGTTCTGCTCGGGGCACCAGCGCACGCGGCAGCTGGAAATCCATCCATCGAGTCCACTCCCGGCTGCCAGCATGAAAGTTTCCCGCGAAATAGCTTTACACTTTCGAAAGTGTCAATAAAATTTATATTCCATCCCGTCTCCTTCGACATCCGCGCGCCTGCTTTGGGTCCCTCGCGGGACGAAATTGACCGAAACCAGAAGGCACCGGAATCCGGGTATCGGGCACACGGAGAAGAAGGAAAACGTCCATACACAGCCGTTGTTGCAGCAGAACCTTTCAGCAGAAAAAAAAACACACCGAACGAAAATTGACAGAACGAAAACGACAAAAGCGAAAGTAAAAGCGTTGATTTCTTAGCCAAAGTTTGACTTTCGCTGCGACGCGATGCAGCTAACTGTGTGTGCCGTTTTGCCCGGTGCAGTGGTCTGTAACGATTATGAATAATTTAGGACGAAAACTTCTCGGAGCGCGTCTCTGGTGGCGGAGCTGAGCCGGCGTTTCGTGCGATCGACAGCAGCGGAGCCTAGCATTCCCGGCGACACATCCTGCATCCGCGTCGGGCCAGCATCGTTCGCCTGTTCACCTTGCTGGTAGTCATAAATCTAGATTAAATTGATAAGTATTTTGATCGGTGAAGTAATAAATCAATCATCGGCGGTTGTGGCAACTTGACGGGACTGTACTGGAACACTGATCAGTAGCAGCCGTCGTACAAGCATTCGCCTTTTTGCTGCTGGTGGCGGCGAAGAATAACCACTCTAAAGTTGCAACAGTGATCGATGCCGAGGGTGGATTCAAATGCAATGATTGGATTGAGCACTTAAATTGCTGTCATCGATCATCGGCAAACTACCGAGCGAGATTGGGTGTGATTGAGTTTGATTGAGAATCAGGCTGCAAATGAGCGTTTACGATGGACTAAACGTACGCCGAGGGAAACTGGAGGGGGACACATTAATGTGCTAGTCAATGTGGATTGAGCACTTAAATTGCTGTCATCGATCATCGGCAAACTACCGAGCGAGATTGGGTGTGATTGAGTTTGATTGAGAATCAGGCTGCAAATGAGCGTTTACGATGGACTAAACGTACGCCGAGGGAAACTGGAGGGGGACACATTAATGTGCTAGTCAATGATATTAAGTCATTAGAGGAACTGTTCTCAGAACAGTGTCGTCAATCGTTTTACATGCGCGTCGCATTGCCTGTTGAGGAGAATATAATTTTAGACAAACAAACAGGCAAATGGTTGATTCAAACCGTCGCAGTTTATTGACGAATGCGTGTTTAACACGTGTGCATATTTTAAAAAATTCCCACAAATGGATACAATTATGTCTCTAATTTGGAAAATTAGAGCCTTCCATTTCATCTCCCAACTGGAGAAATTTCAAAAAAAAAACCTGAAAACTCTAATGATTTGCTGAAAATATAATAAAATTTTAAAATTTTGAAATAGAGGAACTGGAATTTTCAATTCTTTAGATTTGGTACTTCTATTTCTTTTTATTTCTCTTCCTATCTGTTGCTTTCTAACAAACTGACTTTCGCTATTTCTTTCTACTTCTCGCACACATACGCTTTCTCTTTATGTATCTCAAATCATAACATAGCTTTTAAAAAAATTATATACACGTATACTGCTTTCCAAGAATAAAGAACAACTTTGCTAATACAAAAGATAAATAAAATACATAAAATGTTTGTTTATTTATGTTCAAAGCTTCTGTTTTCCTTTACAACAAAAAACACAAAAAAACAATCAGAATAAAACAAATATTTCTACGGCGGAAAAGCTTCCTCATTGGCCATTAAAATCACACCCAACCAGGACACAGAAAAAATGCCTCAACCCGTTCAATTGGCACATTCCCTGTGCAATTGCACCACGTGCGACGAATGCCAAATGAGCAGGCACCTTAGCACTCGAACGAGGGAAAGAAAATCGGTCGGTGCGCTAAATATTTGAGAAATGTCAAGCTCTGCCTCGGCCCGAGCATTCGCACCCAAGAGGCGGAGCAAATAAAATCGTGGTAAATGCTTCCAGCGTTCGCAAATCATGCTTGGTATTCTGTGCACATCAATAGTCTTACGTAGTCTGACGCCTTCGTTCCGTGTGCTGAAGGCGAAAAAATCTTTTCCCGTCACGGGAATCGATCGAAGACGTTGCGGATAGGTACACGAAGGAATCCGTTACTACTGATAGCATTTATCCTTCTTGGCAAGCATTTTTCCACGAGATATCGCATTCCTGAAGGTTGAGCGAGCTTTGTCTTATATTATTTTTTAAAGAGTAATATGTTAACCGAACGTATAACGATTATGTTGGTTCAACAAGATCATGTGACAGAAAAAAAATGGAAACCCAAAACATAAAAATCTCTCGCCGCCCGTATCATGTTCCAATTCCGACATCAATCAACAAAACTGCGTTAAGAACTTGGTCGTGTATGATGCGCACCGGCACACACACGCTCACAACGGAAATGGAATTGAAATGAAGCACCAGGATACTTTAAAGACCTCAACCGCATTGGTTTGCGGGCACGGAGCATGAATGCTCCATGACATAGACGAGCCTGAGAACGAACAGCAGCTTCGAAAAGTGCACAATTGGTCGGGCCCGTAGTTAGGAGTGGCGTTTTTTTCGTTATCTCTACCGTATGCTCTATCACATTCACACTACGTACTTCTCATTTTCACTGTCGCGCAACCGAAAGCCAACCGAACTCATTGTGCAGCCGGGACCTAGTGCCAGCGCACGACTGCGACACAAGCACGTCTACTTTTTTTTACTGTTGTTTCTTCTGCAAAACCACCAACATGGCGATGCACCAACAGTGTACGCACACGCTCGCTCGTGACAAGTTCTTGTGTGAAATTTTCAATTAATTGAAACTGTTTTTGTCCCCCCGCCGGTTTGCATTGTGTTCAGCTTTTTCGTAGAACTCTGTTCGCTCCGAATCCGAACGGATGCCTCGCAAATTTGCCTTGCACCCTTGCAAATGCTGATTGAACTGTCAGTGATCGGTCGGTTTTTTGTTGTTGCCCCTGTTCCATCCGCTCGCAGCAAATACTCAAACGCAATGCATATTGTCGGTGCCATCAAAATAGATCGAAGATGAGTCGATCGAAATGGAGAGCAAAAACGAACGAAGTGACATTTGTGGCCCAGCAAAGTGGTCCATCGGGTGGATAAAGTTGAGATGATTGGAGAAGCTTATGTTCAATTGCAATTTGGCATTTAAAACAATCACTTTTACTCACATCACCTGATGATAGGTCGCCAACGCCAACGCCAACCTACTGTATAAAGCCAGCTCAATCATGTAGATAATGCACTAAAATCTGCAGAATGGGAAAATAATTTAAAAATTACCAATTTCTGGTAATCCACTCACCCACAACTCCACGACGATGGCTTACAACACAGCGACACCTCGCACAGAAAACGATTGTGAACATTACTTGCACAAGTATAAAGCCAGCTCAATCATGTAGATAATGCACTAAAATCTGCAGAATGGGAAAATAATTTAAAAATTACCAATTTCTGGTAATCCACTCACCCACAACTCCACGACGATGGCTTACAACACAGCGACACCTCGCACAGAAAACGATTGTGAACATTACTTGCACAACTTTCCTCTCCGTTCGCGTCGTTCGTATCTCGGCCAGCTCCGACGGTTGTTCCGCTGGCAAATATTTCCGTTTCGATACACCTTCTTCGCGAGCAACCCAGCAGGGTACTTTTCGCAACTTCGCAACACAGTTCCGGCGTCTGGCTTCCGATTCGGATGCCACGTTCTGCTCGGGGCACCAGCGCACGCGGCAGCTGGAAATCCATCCATCGAGTCCACTCCCGGCTGCCAGCATGAAAGTTTCCCGCGAAATAGCTTTACACTTTCGAAAGTGTCAATAAAATTTATATTCCATCCCGTCTCCTTCGACATCCGCGCGCCTGCTTTGGGTCCCTCGCGGGACGAAATTGACCGAAACCAGAAGGCACCGGAATCCGGGTATCGGGCACACGGAGAAGAAGGAAAACGTCCATACACAGCCGTTGTTGCAGCAGAACCTTTCAGCAGAAAAAAAAGGTGCGCTAAATATTTGAGAAATGTCAAGCTCTGCCTCGGCCCGAGCATTCGCACCCAAGAGGCGGAGCAAATAAAATCGTGGTAAATGCTTCCAGCGTTCGCAAATCATGCTTGGTATTCTGTGCACATCAATAGTCTTACGTAGTCTGACGCCTTCGTTCCGTGTGCTGAAGGCGAAAAAATCTTTTCCCGTCACGGGAATCGATCGAAGACGTTGCGGATAGGTACACGAAGGAATCCGTTACTACTGATAGCATTTATCCTTCTTGGCAAGCATTTTTCCACGAGATATCGCATTCCTGAAGGTTGAGCGAGCTTTGTCTTATATTATTTTTTAAAGAGTAATATGTTAACCGAACGTATAACGATTATGTTGGTTCAACAAGATCATGTGACAGAAAAAAAATGGAAACCCAAAACATAAAAATCTCTCGCCGCCCGTATCATGTTCCAATTCCGACATCAATCAACAAAACTGCGTTAAGAACTTGGTCGTGTATGATGCGCACCGGCACACACACGCTCACAACGGAAATGGAATTGAAATGAAGCACCAGGATACTTTAAAGACCTCAACCGCATTGGTTTGCGGGCACGGAGCATGAATGCTCCATGACATAGACGAGCCTGAGAACGAACAGCAGCTTCGAAAAGTGCACAATTGGTCGGGCCCGTAGTTAGGAGTGGCGTTTTTTTCGTTATCTCTACCGTATGCTCTATCACATTCACACTACGTACTTCTCATTTTCACTGTCGCGCAACCGAAAGCCAACCGAACTCATTGTGCAGCCGGGACCTAGTGCCAGCGCACGACTGCGAACACAAGCACGTCCACTTTTTTTACTGTTGTTTCTTCTGCAAAACCACCAACATGGCGATGCACCAACAGTGTACGCACACGCTCGCTCGTGACAAGTTCTTGTGTGAAATTTTCAATTAATTGAAACTGTTTTTGTCCCCCCGCCGGTTTGCATTGTGTTCAGCTTTTTCGTAGAACTCTGTTCGCTCCGAATCCGAACGGATGCCTCGCAAATTTGCCTTGCACCCTTGCAAATGCTGATTGAACTGTCAGTGATCGGTCGGTTTTTTGTTGTTGCCCCTGTTCCATCCGCTCGCAGCAAATACTCAAACGCAATGCATATTGTCGGTGCCATCAAAATAGATCGAAGATGAGTCGATCGAAATGGAGAGCAAAAACGAACGAAGCAACGAAACCAACATAATCGAAACGAATGAACTAAGAGAAAAAAACACGCGAACCTCAACATAGAGAAAGTTTTGGCACGTACGTTTGCCTCGTTCACGTAGAATTTCCATTACCACCCGCTCCGCTGTCGAATGCGCACCGCTTTCTACCACGCCCGCCCGAAGAAGGTGTTGGCTTAGCGGTCAGACAATTTATCTCACGGTATTTGGAACAGAAGGCTCTCGGGCCCCAAGCCCCACCAAAGCCGTGGCTACCGATCTGCGGTGTGGTGCCATTAGAAACTGTTCCGGCATCGCCTCCCCCCTCCAGTTGCCCACTTGAATTGGAACCCACTTTTCACTGCCACGGTCAGGCCAGGCCAGGCCAAGCTGACCGCTTTACCTTCTGCAGCCGCGCTAGCCGGTCGCCGCTTTTCCATTTGCGTGTGACCCTAAGCAACTAACCCGATTCGCATTAGGTCAGGTCAATTATCTAATAAACTTAATTATGTAAATTTGGGCCCCACTCGCCGGCGGAACCGGCGAGCCAGCGCGCTAGGCAGATCCCGAAAGCATCAATCTGGCACACCGGTGGCTGATTCGAAACACTTTCTCTCCCGTTCCGCCCTCGAGTTGCGAGTGTATGCGCTGCACCTCGAGAACGGCTCCGGCGGCATCGATTCGTGTTCAAACATTTGCCTTTCGTCTGCGCTTTTTATCCGATTTTCGGCCCAACGTTGGTGTGTCATCAAAATCTCTCCCTCTCTCTCTCTTTTTCCATCATATCGCTTCGCCAAGCGCTTTTGGCACACGGTATCGGTGCGTGCGTGGGAGGGATCCGGATTCGCAGATCTATTAGCCGCGTCGGTGAGATGCGTCGCTTTCATCGTACACCGAAATTCGATTCAATCTGGCCGGGGTTTTTTTTTGTTTTGTTTTTTCCCTTCTTTTGCCCTATCGCGGACCATCTATGTGAACACTTAGAGCTAGCCATCTCATCTATCAAACAATCGGGATATCTCCGGCCAGTGCGAGCCAGCGGTGGAAAGAAGAAAGCTTCTCCTAATTTGCCCATCGGCGGCGCACTTTTCCGGAAATCCGATCAGCATGCACCCCCACCTCCCACGGTGCCATCCCGGCACAAGCGCGAGTAATCCGATTTTCCGATCGCTCGAGCTAACTTTCATCGAATCCTGGCGTGATGCGATCAAGATGTTGATCTGGGCTGGGGTTTTTTTTGTGTATGCTTCACCCGAGGAAAAATCGTGAACGCAAATTGATTTACTTGAGCGTGTGTTGGTGTGAAAGCGAGAGAAGATTTGTATATTTTTTGCACCTTTACGGCTTTTATTCTTTGTCTTAAACGAAGATGCGCACAAAAAGTTAATAAGATGTTGTGGAATATTTTTTCGACCGTAGTGATATTCAGCGACTGGTTAGCTTTAATGCTCTCGATAATGAGTTATCTCGTTGGGTGCAATTCAATGTAATACTAGTTAGAAATAGCTAATACATGGAACCACAAATAGCAGTACAGCCCACCACACAAGTCCAAAATAACCCACCACTTGTCATTATCCTCCACTCGTTTCGAATTCAATTGAAGCTCTTCAAACCGAGAAACGCAAAAGAAAAAACTCATGCATCACATCTTCTTGTGCGCCAGAAGCGCCATTAACCAGCACTTTAACGTCGGCTTTCCCGCTGGGGGGAAAAATCGACCTCAAAACGATGGGCACGTTTTGACCGCGTCCGGCAGGCCGCTTACCTATGCCGGGGTGGGACGGCGCACACGGTTGCTGCTGGGAAAGTGGAACTGATTTCATTTTTTGGACGAAGAAGCATCGGGTGTTTTTTTTTCGGGGATCGACGTCTGCCACTAGGTCTCCGGAACGAGGGGGGAGAAGAAGAAGGAGTGCGCATCAAATTTACGTTCAACCTGAAAACGGGCCGCCGCGTGGAATAAATCGTTCTCCGCTTCGGTCTGCAGTAGCGCTACAGGGGGGCGTCTCAATGAAAACTGGGCCTCTTTCGTTGAGTTTGCGTTTGCGTCTCGAGCGCTTAGCCTCAGTGGCATTCAATGCGAGGTAGAACATTCCGATCTTGGAGTGTGGAAAAAATAATAGCAGCAGAATAGCAGCATGGTTTCCTTGCAAGCATTTGATAGGAATTTTAAATGGTAAACAAAGTATGATTAAGTTTGTATGAACGTTGTTAACATGGAATAAGGTTGAGAAAATCGAATAGTCTAATTAAACATATAAAATCGCATGTAATGTTCAAAATGGGATTTTTATTGCCAAAACGTATATAAGATATAAAAATGATTTAAAAAACCTTCATAAAAGGACAGTCTGTGGAACATTCCTGCAGCCTCTCTAATACCGACATGGAGTGGTGATATTTTACAACCTAGGCGATATATTGCAAAAATTAAAGACCAGACTCTTTTCGATGTGATCAAGTCGACACATCTTCAACCTCGTGATAATTTTTTTCCATTTTAAAATTATGTTGAAAAACTATTGCTAATGAGTAATTTTCATATTCAATAAAATGTAAATTTCCAAAAACTGAAAATTTCTAAATTTTCAAATATCAACACACAAGTGCAAAATACAAAAAAAATCATTTTAGATTATCAGAACTTTGAAATAATAATCAGAATTGCGATAAATTCTACGAACAGTGTATGTGTGTATGACTTGAGGCTAATAAGCCTCAAGCCTGTGGGCCTATCGGCGAACATGCAATTGAAATAAATTATAAATATTGAAGCAGTGGAAAGTTATGGTTATTTTAGAATATATTTTCTGAAAAAGAAATCATTTCTGATTTGATTCTGCAAATAATGCAATCGTCTTGCGAATATTAGGCTGATGAATGACGTGTTCTGACATATGTATAGCAGTCACTTATACAAATAATAGATAATAGTCTAAACATATATTTGTCAAAAATTGGACTCAATGCAGTTAAGTGGTAAAATACATGTAGCCATGTCGGTCAGCCAGTTTGAAATGAATGACTTCAATGAGGCATGTCTTGAACATGTACGTAAAAATGAGAAATGAAACGTAAATATGATGAAATCATGATTCCAGCTCTTCTGATCTTCATTTTACTCCTTCGTGGTTTGGCATTTCACGATTTCAAACAATAATATCAAGCTGCGTTTATGCTCCAGTTTTGCTTAAGCATTGTCCCTAAGTACAGCAATGGGACATAAGTAAAGTCATGCTACAAAACACTCACCATAGGCCTCAACGTGCTTGGATTTCGGTAGTACTCGCTACCCGCGATGCTTTGCAGGTATTTCTTATTCGTTCCGTAGATCGGCTCCATCTTCACTGGCACGGCGGGGCTTCCGCAATCTTGCTCAAATCGTTAATCTCCTCCAAATCGAGATCTACTGCTCACGTGCACTTAGTCATTCACTTTCACTAGCACACTCGAATTAGCACCGCTCACACCTGCAAGATGTCGAACGCGTTTCCATGCTTTTTCACCGCCACCATCCAGACCTGATGCAGACGCTCCATTGCGGCCAACGTATGACACACTTTCCTCCCGGACCGCAAACGCACTCACACACACACACACACACGCCGTTCGACGCCACTAAAGTTATTCCACTTGTTTTCTGTTTCCCTTTCGAAAAAAGCGCCTAATCCATCGGTAGATAATAAACGGCTTAGCGTCCCGCGGCAACTCACTGCTTTTACTTCTGTTTTCTCCCGGGTGAATCTGCAAAGCTAAAACACGCTGCAAATGAATAAAATAATTAAAATTTGGTTCACTTTCGAACGGTAGCGCATCGGAACGCTACTCCACACGCCTGCAACACTAAAATGTATCATTAAACCATTAACGACGGAGAGGGAAATGCTTCGGCGGAAAGCGCTTTTTTCCGTCAATTAGATTCGCTTGCGTATGAAGTTCGGGTGTGCCGGGATGATACATTTGTTTTCGGAACATTTGCTTCTGCTTTTTACCTCCGTGCAGCTCAGCCGTTTCGGAACGTCATTTCCCAGCACCGGAACGGAGCAAAGAGCCTCCTGCTCCTGAGTGGCAAAGCTGTGTGCAAGTAAGTGTCGAAATCGAAATAGTACAGTGCCTTCGGTCGTCACGGAGCAACACCTGCTGGAACCAATCGAAACCACCACGTCGATAACCTGATCAAACGCGCACGTGTCGCACGTACGGTTGACCGTAGGTCCTAAACAACCTACACTGTTTCCTTTTCCGACGGAAGGAAAAGTTTCGTTGGCACTCTCGATTACTCGACGAGCACTTGCTGTTCAACCGGTACCAAAAAAAAACCTCCCAAACCCAAGTGGCTACTGCGTGCAAGACTGCGCAACCGGGCAAAGTTCATCCCGGTTTTTACCCTCTCCTCAACAAGAGACACGCTACTCAATAGTGGTCTAATTGCCCGCTTGATTTCGATGTGTGACGTCGGTGGTGCAACCCTTTGGCCTTCCCAGCTTCCCAGAGCCAACTCTGACCACACCGATGCCTGCCGGTGACGTTGGTGCTTGGTTTGGTGTCGGTACCGCACACACACACACACACACACCGAGACACCTTATTTCCTAGATCGAGTCAATCGAGCCGTGGAAATATTCGCACTTGTGTACTGGTGCGGATATCGGTAAAACTTGTCTGCATTCATTTTCTGATCAGGTCACGAAGTCATGCTGGGGCCATTTCCACCGGACCCTGCTCCTGGTGGTCTGCTGTCGAATTTTGCATTTTTACCGCAACCGAGAGGTTTCGGGTTTTGACGTTTGACAAAGGATTTCGGAGCGGGTGTTGAGTTCGATGGTCAACTTTTGCTCGGCATCGAACCGTGTTACATGCCCTGGTACAACATTTTAATATCGAAACCTAGAGAATGGCTTAGGTTTTTTCTTCGTCCAGATGGATGTATGATGGAATAATATTTCAAAATATTAAATTTTGCAACTCTTGTTCCATTGTTTCGAGAATCTTCCACAACGGAAGATATTTATTTCATACAACAACGGAAGTTTTGAGTCGAATATATTGCACAAGGACTCATCAACCTACAAATGAAGAAATGTTAAGTATGGTATACTATAATGCAAATGAGTTATATGAAATGGAACAAATGGTCTCTCAAAACCTCTCTGCATTACTACTATAGAAAAACAAAAACCTATAAAATCATAACTTTACAAGAGAACTTTTTCAAATTTAAACACAATTCCAAGAAGCAAGTCATTAAACCCCATATACACTGTATGGCCGACATATCGCCATTTCATTTGTTCATGGTTTCATCGATGAACTTTCTACCCTCAACTTAGCAGCTACCAGTCTAGTCCACGCTAATTTCCAACGAATGCCTATAACCAAGAGGCAATTTAATACTATTTATCCTTGCGGCAATAAATAAGGAAGCACTAAAATCAACACCATTCTAAACCAACCTCATCGGACCCGACGTGATCTTGTTTGCCACGACCCGGTACGGCGCGCGACGGAAAGCAGGTTACCGGAACAATGAGATTCAGACCGAGGCACTCCGCGCCACTATTGCGCCACTGAGCGGTGCGACACATTTTCGCCGCGACACATTACCGGACCGAACCGTTGACGATGACCACCGGCTGGCCACGCCGACTGGGAAATGGCACCAACCAGTTTACCCACCGGGTCGCCAAGTCGCACGATTGCGTTTTCATTTGTGCTTCCTACTTTTACTCTAATTAAAAAATAGCGAGCACCACGGGGGGGCTTTCGCTGAGCCAAGATTGCCAACGCGCGCCGGCCGGTTGACGGACCCGTTTGTTGCTGGTCGTCGGCGTCTTGGCCGCGTTTCACGGTGTGTGTAATTCCGTTCGCGACACCACGATGCCTTATGATTGAGCACCGCGCGACGAAGGCTGCACGCAAACATTGTAAAACGATCAGTCAGCGTTTTCCATTGCTGCACTATGGGAACTCAATTCGAAGAGTTTTCTCTTCCATGTTCAGCTTGTGCCTCAATCAATCATGGAAAGATTCTCATCAAACAATCGAGCTTAATTAATTTTCTGTTTTTCTTCTATGATTTTAAATTGCATCGTTATCATAAGAAACTAATAAAATATGTTTCATGAGTTAATTAAATGTTTCGGAACTATTTCACAATGTTCTTTAATCTGTGCGCGTAGAAAGCTGTGAAAAATCATAAAAATAATCGCACTATAGATAGACAGATTTTATAAATAGATTTTGAATCAATAGATAGACTGGAGGTTATATATTACAAGCATAATTTGTGCAACATTCACTCAAATATAAATTATAATGCACAACTTGGTCTAAAATTGGTCGATCCTTTTTCTCGAATATTATAAATCTTTGTGAATGAGGCCTCATAACAAATAATATTGAACAATATTTCTTATATAGCAGAACCTTTTCCAAACCATATTTTATTATCAATCATCATTTATTAAATAAAACTATGATACGGAAGGCAAAGGATTATTTTTTAATAAATGAATCATTATCATTGAAACTGAATTAATCTCTGTCAGATCGAGAATACTATTTAGCATTTTCCGATTATCGCATCAACGATTTATTTTTCAGAAAGAATATAAATTAC
>KZ067726.1:169018-183591 GCA_002091845.1 Anopheles cracens | reverse complement strand
GCTCCGAACGCGCACGCAACGCCGCACGATTTGTACCTGCGACAGATGGAATAGACCGAGATGGCGTCTCTGCGAGCTTTGATTCTAAAGAATGATTTCCGAGAGTGATGATTGAAGTTCTTGATCTAACGAACGTTGCAAAACCACAGTCGGAAATTAAATCTGCCTTTATCGGCCGGACCGCATGGATTGTCACACATCACAGTGCGACTATCCATCCTTAGCCTCGGGGAAGGGGTTGAAATAATTACCCGCGCTGCCGCTTTCACCTGCAACATTGCACCCCGCACAAGCGCGCGTCATCGAGCGTCCACAAACGCTGAACTTTCAAAGAAAGCAACCAACAGCAGCAGCAGCAGCAGCAGCAGCTGGGAACTGGAACTGCGGCCGCGCTCCGAACGCGCACGCAACGCCGCACGATGTGTACCTGCGGCAGACGGAATAGACCGAGATGGCGTCTCTGCGAGCTTTGATTCTAAAGAATGATTTCCGAGAGTGATGATTGAAGTTCTTGATCTAACGAACGTTGCAAAACCACAGTCGGAAATTAAATCTGCCTTTATCGGCCGGACCGCATGGATTGCGTGCGTTTTAATGAATGTCGTGCACGACGGTGACGGAAGGCTGACCTCAATGAGATGCAGATGGATGCCGGCGAGGCAGCCGCCCGATCGGAAAGCGAAAACCGTATCGTTGCGGTGATGGTAAGAGGTGATTAATATCTCTCGGTGCTTAGTACCATCTTTTAATGGTTGTCATCCTTAGAACAAGCGACCAGCGAACGTGTGCGCCTTGAGGCCGCAAAGCCACGCTTTGTTCCCGGTATGCGGACGGTGTCATCTAGTTTATGTAGTGCTACAAATGCAGTTAACTAGTTCCATGCCATCAATCATCGGTCGCAATGAGGAGACCGACCGGTTGGACCTGTTTGTTCGTTAGGCAGACGAGCCACCGAGATGCGCCTGAACTATAACGAAGAGTTCGTAGCTGTAGTGTACGTGCCTTCGGGGATACATAAATGGATTGATGATTTCATGCGTTTGCCGGTACGTTACCTCAACGGTTCATGTGGCAGACCTAAGTTCTTTGACTTTCAAACAGAAAGTGTTGAGTATTGATTTTCTTTCCAGCGTTAATTTGATTTTTTTCATCCATATTTTTATGTTTGAAATTTAAATTAATTAACTCGAAAACGGCTTGCTAATGATAGCCAGCATTATCCGAGACTAGACGCGCGCTACAACAAGTCTAGTGAAATCCAATTCCACCGCACACACAGAGATGAAAATGAAACGTGTTTCTAAAGAGTGAAATTACACATTCCTTTCGAATGCACGGCCGCGCTCCGAACGCGCACGCAACGCCGCACGATGTGTACCTGCGGCAGACGGAATAGACCGAGATGGCGTCTCTGCGAGCTTTGATTCTAAAGAATGATTTCCGAGAGTGATGATTGAAGTTCTTGATCTAACGAACGTTGCAAAACCACAGTCGGAAATTAAATCTGCCTTTATCGGCCGGACCGCATGGATTGCGTGCGTTTTAATGAATGTCGTGCACGACGGTGACGGAAGGCTGACCTCAATGAGATGCAGATGGATGCCGGCGAGGCAGCCGCCCGATCGGAAAGCGAAAACCGTATCGTTGCGGTGATGGTAAGAGGTGATTAATATCTCTCGGTGCTTAGTACCATCTTTTAATGGTTGTCATCCTTAGAACAAGCGACTAGCGAACGTGTGCGCCTTGAGGCCGCAAAGCCACGCTTTGTTCCCGGTGTGTGGACGGTGTCATCTAGTTTATGTAGTGCTACAAATGCAGTTAACTAGTTCCATGCCATCAATCATCGGTCGCAATGAGGAGACTACCATCATGCCCTTCTTTAAACACTTCCACTAGGACAATTTCACTCTAATTCGTATCCTGCGTCCATGACGTACGAGTCTGTCAGCGCTGGTTAACACCACACACCAGAAATGAAACAGGCTTCCAGCATCCTGGTCTGGGAATGCTCGGTGTGTCAAGATTTTGACCCTTGATGCAGCAAAACAAGACGGTCGCATTCGGGTCGGCACCAACCTCCATGGACTGTAACTCGGGGTCCGGTATACCTTCACATGTAACAGGCCATACAACAGCAGCCAGACGACAAAGTGCGCTAGGAGAGTGACAAACTGGAAAATAACAGCATGAATAACAAAGCGACCAGAGCACATCGGTATTCAGCACGGGTCTTGGTAGAACATAGCATGTTGTCACTCTCGTCCGGTGCACATCATCAGTGTCAGGGCTTCTTGCTAAATGGGAAGCATACAAAGCGAATGGAAAGTTGACTGAGAGAGGCCACTATTTCAAAACATTTAACAGGATGCCCCATGCATTGTGATGCAGTGGTATAGGTTTCGTTTAGTAGTTTCACATTTCGTATCTTAAAATTTGTTTGAATTCCAGAACGTTCTTACTAAACAATATTATAAACTTTAATAATTGAAGGTAATGCTCCCTAGTTTATCTAGTTTTCATGCGTCTCGATTTTTATTTGACCTTGCGCTAGTTACGTGCATGATTATGTCAAGCGCTTGCGACACAAGTATGCGTTGGTATTTAGGAACGTCCAACAAGGCCATATGCATGAGATGTAAAGCTAACAGGCGGAAGAACGTACAGAGCAGCAAACAAATAGTTAGAACGTACCTTCCCTTGTGGCCATAGACAAGCGCTTCATGTTCGCATACACAGAACCGCAAACTTAGAATAGGACACCATGAGCACGTCGTGCTGACAACAGGTTGAAATTTTTTAAATAACATAAAACATCACACCCATCAAACATTATACATGAGATTTGGAAAACTATTAAGATATGTATTATAATTAAACCATGCTATTACCTCTTAGGCATTGACAATCGTAGACAAGGAGAAAAAGAGGAATATTATGTATTTCAAGTAATAGACTTCAAGCAAACTAACCCGTTACGAAGTAGCGTGTAGAAATGCATCGAAAAATGTGTTTTGCAATCGTTCACGCTTTTATAAAATATG
Source organism: Anopheles cracens (assembly GCA_002091845.1). Classification (NCBI taxonomy): domain Eukaryota; kingdom Metazoa; phylum Arthropoda; class Insecta; order Diptera; family Culicidae; genus Anopheles; species Anopheles cracens. The sequence goes on along the minus strand of KZ067726.1, from coordinate 180,550 downwards.
CTAGACTATACAATTGTTATGATATATGAAGCTAACGTAGCAAATTTCCTTGCGAATGACTTCAAATTGTTACACGTTTGGTGACAAATGTCTTCAAAAACCTTTGAAGTGCGTTACTTTTGTCCAGAATATCTTGACCTGTGAACAGAAACCGTCCAGCTTTGACTTGCACGCACCCTACATTAGCGAATGCATGTTTCCAGCTCCCCATTCCCTTCCGTCAGCAACAAAATGGGTTGCATTCTTTGGTGCTTTTTGTGGCATTTTCGATTTCGTTTACTTGTCCAACTGTGACGCATCCCTCACCGGGCGAAATATTAATTTCCTCTCGAGCGAGGAACGCTCCAACCCAACCACTTCAGCAAACCCGTTCGCTGGCAAACTGCCAAAAGCACACGCAAACCGACGGCCCGCGTGCCACATTGCTCCGGCTGGAAAACTGTTGCATGATTGATGGCGGGGAAGCTGTTCCGTCCAATATTGTTATCAGATCGCTTTCATCTTTCGCCAGGATCGTTCTAATGCTGCAAAAAAAAAAGGCGTCTCTGATTTGTTTGGGCACCCGGGCACGTTCCTCGGCGGCGCCCGGGTCGACTTCATCGTGTGATGAAGTTCCCGCTTTCGGCTGATACACGATGACGCATTGTAAATGCGACCGACCGGTAACCGACCGGCACCACTGTGACTGATTCCGTCGACTGGAGCTTTGTTCTCCGGGGGTGGCGGCCGTTTCCCGGGAGACACTCGACGGTCGGCAAACCGTGATAAATTCGAAGGGGGGAACGAAGGTGGGCGGATGAGGAGCGGTGCCGAAGCGTGTCTTTTTCGGTTCCGCAAGGGAAGGCATTCTTCATCTTCGGTTCGGCTCGAAATCCATCCCTCGAATGCTCGGGCACGAATGCGTACTGCTTTCGACGGAAATCAGAAGAGCTGTAATTTCGCCAGCACAACACACCAATCTAACTCGTCCCCGTTGGAGCTCAATTTCGACGGGCGCTCCTTGCCCGTCTTCACACCGCCCGGGAGCCATGCGTGCCAGGAGTTGCTTTTTATGATTCACTACGGCGCTACGGAACGAATTTCGGCGGTTGCCGTTTTGCCGTAACGCAATCGTAATGGAACTTCCGAAAAGCGCTCCACACACACACACACACCACTCGCGCGCACAATTCCTTTGATATTTAAATTAACCTTTCCGCAAAAGTTTACTTTCTTGCGCCTCTCGCGGGACGCTTGCCGACTCCGGCGGGGTTCAAACTCGCAAGGAGCAAGGAGAAGGCCGCTCCCAAAAACCGGCAGCTGACTCCCGGCACTGGTTGGTTTGATGGCGTAACTGATATTACTTCGAGTGCTCCCCCCTCTTCCGGATGCTTCGGCAAACGTGAGTTTCATCTTTCGGTTCGGCTTCGGGGAGTTATTTGGTCCCTCCGCTTGGCGGAACAACAAGTTGAAAATATTTCCGCGCTTCCTTTTCCACAGGTGCAGAAAGAAACGTTCCAACAAGCAGGCAGCAGGGCCGCGATGCGCTGATGCCCACACTCGGGCCACATTCCTCCAATCCAATATTAGCGCACTTCGCACAAACCGACACACACACCGTGTCAATCATCCTCCAATTCCCTCGAATCGCTTCCATCATTATGAGCGGGTGCTCCGAGCGGCTGGTAATATTCGCATTTGCAACTTTTCATTTCGAGATCGCTTCTGATGCGCCATAAAGCCAACTTCCGCCGGCAGCTTCTCGCTCTCGCCCGCACACACACACATACACACACTCGCACGCGGGGCATCCTTTTTTCTTGCGTTGACGTGGAGCAACGGATGATCGTTGGAGCCTTCAAGGCACCAAGGAGGTTGACAGTCCGCGCGGTCGCGGATACGGCACAGCCGCTCAGACCGACCCGTTAATGCAATATTCAAGTGATTTCCGCCGTTATTTCTTCACACTAGTTCACACACACACAGACGCACACATACAGAACACTTCCAGCGTACTTGCAGCGGGCCGCTTTTCCGTTTATAGCTACGTTTGTACTCCAGAGACACGCGCACACACACCAATAAGTGAAGGGTGTCACTTCTCGGGTCGCATGGGAGGGGGTGGGTGAGGACACCGGGACACTTACACTTCAATTTCCAGCACTCTCAGGCACTGGGCCGTGAGTGGGTGTGCTGTTGCTGTTGTCACTTGGCACTTTCTGGGTTCTGGGATCTCCAAGGAACAACAAGAAGACGGTAAAAAACGCACACACACACACACGCACGTTCCAAAGATATGATTGCGAAGTTTCGGTCCAATGCTGCCGCGAACGCCAACCGAGAACGTCCCCAATCGAACGCCGGAGTGCCCCGGTAATAACGCGGCACAGGTGAACTTTAAGATTTCGATGACGACAGCAGTGCCTACTTCGACAGTACAGGCTTGCTTTGATGCGCGCGGCAGCAGCGATTTCGACTGGAACAAATGCCCACCGCGGTAACGGTTGCAGCGAAATGCACTTTCTCGCCTCGGCCGCACACTGTTCTGCTGTAAACCCGTTTTCTTCAGCCGATTCTAGCCCTGGAAAGAACCGTTCTTCGGGAGGAACACACACCACCACCAGCGACGCTAGTGGTTGCTGCGGTTCACCTCTTTGATTATTCTGTCGCTTCCCGGGTGTAGCAACCCTTACGTACCCCACAAAAGGGTCACGAAGACAAAAGAACACACACACACACCTGGGTCATAAAACACTGTCGACGATCGGGCTCGAACCGAAAATGCACCGTTAGCCCGTGTGGGACGCGGTTTGGGCAAAACGGTCCTGCAAAGCCTGTCCGGAGACGACACTGGCGCACAACGAACTAACGCTGGGCTGCTGGGCTGGCCGCGACCGGGCACGCGATCGCGGCGGAAAAGCGCGATGCTCCAAGTTCAAGATCGTCCGCTCACGGCGTATCTTTCTCTCTGGGCAGAGGGTATGTCTTGCGAGCGTTCTCTCGCGTCTTTGCCGTATCCGCTTCGGCCTCTCTTTCATCAGCCCGGTCCGCTTTGCGGCGTCGTTTGCGAGCTTTGATTCGGGTGCGCATTTCCTTCCAGCGGTTCCAGCGTCGATCTCCTCCCCGTCCCGAGCGCGTAACTAACTGTGTCGATCGTGACCGCAGACCGAAGCACGGTGGTTGTGTTGGTGTTTTCCTTTCCACCGTACGCGCGCTTGCTGGCTGCGTCGCGACCGGAGGGCCCAACACAGCTGAAAGCCACCCGGAGTCCCGGATGGCCGGCTGCTGCACCCGTTGCTTCCCACCGACACCGCACACGTTCCAGAATCTCATTTCCTGCGTGCGTACGTACCCCGTCGTGGGTTTATGATGGCTCTGCAACGAGCGCGAGTGTATGTGTGTCTAAGTCTGTGAGCTCGATCGTGGGCTCGAACCGAACCATGAGAATTGGGTGATGACTTCCAAGCTTCAAGTGCGCTTTTTCTCATTTTCTTCCGCACGGAGATGTGTGCGGTTTTTTTGTGTTGTTGGTACGGACGGAAGCAATAGATTCGGTCGGAGAGGTACGTTGGGATACAAATATGTTTGTTGGCTTGGCTGGAAAACAACACACTCTGTGCGGGTTTCGTTTGCGTGAGGCGAGATGGATGGCTTTAAAGCTCGCAACGAAAGTGACGAGCACCGCTAGGTAAGCGAGGGCAGTTTTTAGAATAATTCTCCCATTTATGTGTAATTTATAATATTATTGTAGATATTTTAAACGCACAGCGAAATTTTTTAAAAGAACAATTTATCTCTTGTAGGTATTTTGATAATATAAATTCTAGAGCTGAACGTACTGAGTAAGGGTGATTGAGTGATTTAAATCTTTGAAATGAAACGAGCGAGTTAATTCCTTATATGGACTTGTAATGACTCTTTTTGGAGTCGTTTTAACCCCGTAGCCATAGGAATCCGCCCTATTCGTAACTTATTCGTGAACGAATTAGATTAGAGTTTAGAGATTAGAGATTAAAGTTAGAGTTAGTAAGACTCCCAAAAGAGTTGCTAAACGATTTGAATCACAATGGTGAGTGAGTAAGAGTGAGTTAACTCCCTGAAAAGAGTCGTTAAACTCGTCTCTTATTAATTCGCAAACAAGATATTAACAATATTTGCCATAAGTGACAATCCAATTTAGACAATCAAAATTTATAACTAAACAAAACATAAAGAGAGATATTGGGGGATTTCAATATCAGTATCACTTTGTACAGAAATTTCTTCCTACACTCAAAAGCGCCCCGCGAGGCGATTTGAAATGCAAATCAAAACCTAATCTCAGCGAATGTTTTCCACAATCTCCGCCTGTACCATCATCGATCAATAGAGTTCGCTGCGTTCGTTGACTTGTTTGTGCGTCAGTCTTGGCGGAGGCTCGCTTGGAACCGCCTGCTCGGTTGCCATAATAAAACGAACACGATTATTCCCCATCACGTTCTGAGCGAGCGAAGATGGGAACGAGCGAATGAACCATACAAAAGAGAGGGGACAATAATCGAACCGCGAAGAAATCGCGGATTTTCCTCCCCGCCGGCGCTCTCCGTGTGCTCACGCTTCGGTTCTCCAGCTTCTTCTTGTCGATACATAGCTTGCTGTTTTTTTTTTGTTTTACTCGTTCCGCACGAGGCGACAGTATGGCGCATTTTGCGCCGGCACTGAACGTCAACACGTGCCACCGGGGCGTTCTGCGTTCCGGACCGATTAATTCATATGGCCGTGCCGAGTAGCCGAAGGATGAGAAACCGACGCTTCCCAAGCGGCCCAGGCAGAGGTTGTTGGCAGTGATCTTGAACTTGAAGCACCCCGAACGGCACGGCAACGCAACGCAGCTGTTGTTTGTGTGATCGAACGTAACAACCGCGTGCTGGCCAAGTAGCAGCCAGCCAGCTTCCTGCCGGTGTTCACTAATCAGATCTTCGCCTCTTGCAGCGCGTATCCATTTCAAACCTGCAACGGTACGTCCGGCGGCCCTCTGCGCATCCTCACCGGGCAGCATATGTTAACGAGAGCTATAATGATAAGAGCGTAAATCTTCCTGGGAAACGTAACTGATACTCGACGCACGAACGATCCGTCACTGTTTGCTGCCCGGGTTCTTACGCTTCGACGAGGCGAAATCTCATTATGCCACTTACCCGGTCAACGAAACGAAAAGATTCTACGCGGGCCGGTGAACCAACGACACGCGAAACGGCCCCGGGAATGGGTAATTAGAAGCGAAGAAGATTGCAGAAAGCGCTGCCAGAGCGGTCCGGGAGGATTATGGTAAACGGCGTACGAGCGGCGCTGGTCAGGGACCCTCATTCTGGCGCTCGAAACAATTAGCATTAATCTTCGATTTGATATTCCTTCCGCAGTGGCTGCCGTATGCTCTCCGGACCGTGTCTCAACCCCGGTGCAGAGCAGAATGGCCGTATTTTGAACTCTGATTTCGTCGTTTTGTTTTACTGCTCGAAGGCTTTAAACTTGCTCATTAAGCTTCACTATCAGATTATGCGATTGAACTTCTGAGATTTAGTCCGAGGTCGTCAGTAATAATGTGAAGTTTTCACTCTTCTTGACATTTCGGTTGTTTAATCAAATTTGCATTACCTCTTAGTACCTAGTTTCTACCTAATTTACATAACTTAGTGTATGCGAATATTTAAAATTCATTAAAAAAAACTCTCTGTGTTACAACTTTATAACTGATTTAAAATAATGTTCACACTTATGCTCGATATTCTCATAGTGCTCATAAAAACGACTTATTGGTTATGTCGGAACCAATTCAAAATTGCATAACGATTTAATAAATAACGCTAAAAATTGTTGGAAACTGGAAATAAATTACCAACACTTAGCGCAAATCAATCAAAATCGGTCCCATAAAAAAAATCAAATGCAAAATGTTAATGTTGTTTTTTATAACCCAAGTTTCTTATAGTGATACCATAGATAAGTAAAAAATTCCATCATGAGAATGTGTGTTAGCAACATAACCATTTAAAGTTATAATAAAACAAACTATGGTTGATTATTGTTGGTTTTTATTATTGAACTTATCGTGTGATACCAAACTCAGATGTTTTCTTAGAAGAAGACATTTTTCGACAAAATTTATTTCTGCTGAAAAAATACTTGTAGTGATACAGTGTAGTGTGGTGCTCCTTCTTTTATAGAATACTACGGACTAATGCAAATTCAACAAAATTCGAAATTCATCATAGTCAAGGAGAGAAACATAATATTTTAAAATTCAATATACTAGATCCTACAACTATCATCTATTTTGCTCTATTATTGTAGTATTTCCAATCGAAATTTGACAAAAACTTCAAAGTTTATTAAGCGCTAACTTTGGCTTTCTATGTTTGAGCTGTAAGCAGAGTGTAATTTCCTGTGATAAGAAGTCTTTCTTGTTAAGAAATACCAGAAAGTTTATCATAATTTGTGCGAACAATATGAATTGCAAGGCATTCATCATTCGCTAAACACCGTTTGCTGAATTGTTTCGCTCCTGCTTCATTACGTAGATAATTCTGCTAACAAGTGTCCCTCCAAGTCGACTGAAACTCATTCATGAATTTTCAAAATCCATCAGCAAATAACAACGGAAGAAAATTCAACAACCCGAGCAATTGTACAATACAAGTTGCACAAAAGCTACTAAATGTGTAAGAACCACACGGAACCGAGCTGCACGGCAAGCCGGACCGAACAAACCGCATTCGAACGATCGTAAATGCTTCATTACCAGTCGCATTGTTCGCCCAAAACCTTCAAACAACCGTCGCCAGTGATGGCCAATGACAGATCCTCTAGTAGCAGCTCGCGCCAACCAACAGCGCGCAAACAAGTTTAAATTAATCTCCTTTTTGTGGGTGCCCACGGAAACTGGCGGAAAGTTCTATTGCACTATTATCGCCCGTGCACGCGCCACCGCGCGCACACACCCACACACCATGAAAGCAAACAGCCAAACCGAGCGAGTCGAGTGTCCCCGGGTGTGACGTTGGAGAAACTTTTTCCAACAATTATGACCACCGGGACAGATTTCCGCGCGATGGGGGCGCGGTGGGTTTGCATGATGCATCAGGTACGGGGCAGCCAGGATCCATTACCAGGGTTTGGTCGCAGGAACCGAAGCCCATTACCAACCGGACCAGATGGAAGTGTGAGTGATGGTGTCTGGCGGTGTGGCAAAAATGGCATAGAAAGTAACGAGTGGAAGTGGAACCAACACAGGACGCAGAATAGGAAAAAAGCCGCCACCGACCGTTTTTCCCCGGACAACTGATGCACGGGTCGCTCCTGATCCGAACCCGGACCCAGACGAATGCACAGAGCCCGGCCCCGGAATCCGCGGCCGCCCTGCATGTGCACGGCGGAAACGGAACACATCAACCGGGAAACCGGAGACAGGTTGACAATTTTGCAAATTTTATGAAGCTCGTAATCCGATCTAAAAAGAAATCATTGCGACATCTGGTCGTGCTGGGCCACAGCCGATAGCAACCGAAGCCACAACCCCTCCCCCCCCCCCCCGTTTGAATCCGTACGGTTAATACACCACAGATTGCGAGAAAATTGTTATATTTTTCATCTAGAATTTAAACTTTGATCATGGAGAAACATTCTGCAAGAACATAAGCAAAAGAACATTACTATTTGATGTTGGAATAAATCGTATATAGCTCAAGTGTTCATGGAGAAACATTCTGCAAGAACATAAGCAAAAGAACATTACTATTTGATGTTGGAATAAATCGTATATAGCTCAAGTGTATGTGCATGAAATTCAATAAAAGTAAAAATAACATCTGCATCTACCATTTTTGAAACAAATATGTAAAAACACAAAAATTAAGTTAACATTTGTTTCATAATATGTTTAGTTGTTTGTTTTAGTTAGATAACGAACACTAAAAGCTCCCCGTTCATAGCATACTGGACGTTAACCCTTCCTTGTTAGTTTTTGGAGCAACTAATAAGCATAACAATTTTACAAGTATACAACTAGCAATATAGCACAAATGAGCAATTGAACTGATATTTGCTTACGATCGTATCTACGGCATCTTTCCTGTAAATGACTCCGCACCCAGCCCGAACAGTTTAACGCCGAGAACGTTGACAGCAAACTTCCAGAGCAATCGCAAAAGCTGTCGCCGATGCTGCTGGTGACCAAAAACAGCATAAATCTCATTCCCATCGGGAAGGAAGCCCCAAGAATCCACAATCCCCACAGCTGCTGGGATTCACTGTGGCCAAAGTTGCCACCGTGCCTGACGGTGAATGACGGGCTTGCCCGCTCCCGGCCCGAAGCCACGGTGACCACAGCCACAGCGATCGCGTTTTGTAGCGCGCGTCGAATCGAACCGACTGGGCCGAGAACGAGTACGCCCGGTACGCCCGCTTTCGAAGCCCGGTGGGCTGGAAGCGAAAAGCCGGAGCGAAAATAAATAACATAATGAACAGGGAACAAATTATGAGTACCGTTGGAGCCTGGCCGTCGCCGCAACCCGTTTTCCAGGCTCTTCGCGCTCGCTGCGTTCGTTGCCACGGTGTCGTCGGTGTGCACGCGCGGTGCAACCAGTGCCAGTGCCTAGTCGACGGTGGTGCTTCGCGTTGCGGTTCGCTGCATTCGCAACCGTCATCGAGATGTACGCGAACCGCACGGTTTTGTCGCGGCCTTGCTCCCTAGCCGGTTAGAACTTACCTTAGCTACCCCGTGCTGATGCCATTGCTCCTGTTGCTGCTGTTCTGTAAAGGTTTCACGGCGCACACTGCTCCGCGATTCAATGCATCCAAACACACACACACACACAGACACATATATAAACACACCTCAGAGCAGGGTGGTGCAATCAGTGTTGGCGTAATTTTGCCTCCCCCTTTATTCTCATCCCTAGTCTCTACCTCATAAACTCGCTAAAAAATGAATTTTACGCCTCGATTTCGTCCCCCTATTCAATAGCTTGAATCCGTACGGTTAATACACCACAGATTGCGAGAAAATTGTTATATTTTTCATCTAGAATTTAAACTTTGGTCATGGAGAAACATTCTGCAAGAACATAAGCAAAAGAACATTACTATTTGATGTTGGAATAAATCGTATATAGCTCAAGTGGTTTTTTGGAATAGATTTAATCAATATGTGAAATTTGAATTATTAAAAACACAGCTCCATTCCCAAAAATCAATGATAAAGTTTAATCCAGTTCTCAGAATGCCATTAATGGAATTAATGGATCTTCGAGAGTCGGCTTTCGGAAGTGTTTATTAAAGCCTGACCACTCATTGAAAGCCTCTAATTCTCATTCCCGAAGCTCTACCGAATCTGTAGCACTTATTCAGACAATGAAAAGCATACAGGTTAACATCACTCAATTGCAAAACTTCCATCATGTCGTTAGCTTCTGCTTCTACTTCGGCGAAACGAACTTCGCGGTCATGCCAGTCATTTTATGGATTATTTATATTACCGCCGTAGCCGGATTGTTAGTATTTGCTAAAAGAATACATCATTCTGGTCCTGTCGTATGGAGACCTACCACAACATGTCCAGGCCGCTTATCTCCCCCCAAATGCTCCACAATATTATCCATATTTTTTCGATTTCGATTTTTCGTTGGTCGTTGTAACATGTCATTGGTTACTTTCAAAATGTTTGCCATCGAAGACCATAAACATTTTCAACATCATGTCCATTGAACATTGTTTTCTAAATACGAGCCAACGTGAAACAGTTGAGTTCCTTAATTCCAGCGTCCATTTTTGCGACCTTCATGAAAACTCCTGAAATGTCGATTGCACCACTTCTATCATGTACACTCTAATCACTTTATGTCTGCCGTTGAACGACTTACTAGGCTAGTAACAAAGTTATTTTTTTAAAACATTCTAAAACCATGTTTCACACACACACACAGACACATATATAAACACACCTCAGAGCAGGGTGGTGCAATCAGTGTTGGCGTAATTTTGCCTCCCCCTTTGCTCACTCCCTCGCCTCTGTGACGCGCGCAAAATCTCGTGCTCCACCGCTAAAATGCTGCACTGATTTGGTAGAACTTTATTATGCGGTAACTATCCACTACTAACGCGCTCGGTAGAAACATGGCGCACGCCCACTCCGGCAGCGAACTTTTGGGTGGGCGGAAACATGCAGGCGCGGCTGTGATGCTGTTGCGACGGTGCGACCGGCAGTATCGGTATCAGGAACCACGCGCTCTCGCCCGACCCACCGGGGAAAAGGGCAACGACGGAAATGACACGGCTGCACACGTGTGAGGGCAGGCGAAAATCGGTTGGATCAATTTCCCATTAACAGCGTGTGCTTGGTCGGTGTAATTTGTAGTAATTTTTAATAATCATCTTTAGCTCAAACTAATGAATGGAATTATGAATTTATCTAAATGGGATTTATGTCCGCGGACGGGCGCTAGTAATTGATGCCGTTGTTGGTGCGGTAAAATATGCCGGAAACGAACAGTCCCTTCGGGGTGGCTACAGCCAGCGAACGCAGCTATCGTGAGCATAATTGTTAATGTTTTGTTGTATAATTCAACGAACTGATGTTTACATTAAATTATATTTAAACGAAGCTACCACGACTGATTTCAATATTATTCCTATCGAGAATGCCGGACGTTTGACCACGTTGGATGTTGTACTTCTCTCCTCATCATACAATGGTTGATTAGTTTTTTTGGAATAGATTTAATCAATATGTGAAATTTGAATTATTAAAAACACAGCTCCATTCCCAAAAATCAATGATAAAGTTTAATCCAGTTCTCAGAATGCCATTAATGGAATTAATGGATCTTCGAGAGTCGGCTTTCGGAAGTGTTTCTCGACCGACGGCGTACGGCAGGAAAACCCCGGCCGAACGAGCCAACCGAGCGCGAAGTGGGTGCCACATCACACGCGCCTTCGCCGAACTGTGAATAGCCGTCACAAAGAAACTGCAAAGACAAAAGCTCCTCAGTCGATAAGGTTTAGCTTCGCGCTTAAACCGTGACTGCTGGCAACTTCTAGAACAAGCTACGAGCCGGTGCTTCCTCTGCTTTCTTGAAGTTGGGTGTGTGTGTGTGTGTGTGTGTACCGCTGTATTGCCCACCACCCGAGGATGAGAAGTATCATCTAATGCCAACGGCGAAGTCAAACCGAGCGGATGCATTCAACGGCGTAAAACTTCAACTAGTGCAGACTAAGGAGACCGAAGCACGGAGGGGGGTGGGGGGGTCTGTTTCGAAACCTGTTCTTTTAAAGTGCGTTCACTTTCAAGAGTCTTCACCATTGACACCGGTCGTTGGAACTCCCGCAAGGATCCTCCCGCGTCGTTCGTGCGCTGCTGCCGCAAACCGTCTGGGAGAAAATGCTTATTTCGCTGAGCACTCAATTTCTGCTCCTACTGCTGGTGTACGTCTAGCGTGGAACGCATTTTATGCCTCAATTGTTTATGTTACGATGGAGCATATGCATGCTCTGCTGACTATCGCAGCGATCATTAAAAGC
>KZ067726.1:117532-133194 GCA_002091845.1 Anopheles cracens | reverse complement strand
TGTGATTTTCCGACAACAGCCGTGTTCATCACGCGTAAACCATACGCAAACACCCACATGGCACTATGCCTGTCTGGACTCTGCCCCAATCAGGAGCGAAAAATGGGCAGTGACGCGCGGGCGGGCACACATAAAAAAATCACTTTCATCCGTGGCATTGGCCACGAATGAACAAACGCTGGCAAGGACGCAAAGCAAACAAATCGGCGCAAATCAACCTCCGCGTGGCAAAAAAGCCGTTGATTGATATAATTTCTACCCGCGTCCGAATGCTAGGGTCTGTGCTGCGACTACGTGCACGAATGAGGGGGAGGAGGAGTTTTATGGGAGGGAGGGAGGAAGGGGGCAAATCCCGCTGGACAACAGAGCAATATCGGAAAAGATCAATCTCGCTGGCGAGTTTTATTTATTTTGTTTGAACGCGTGCATCACGGGATTCTCGTTTTCAACGCAACGAGGGGATAAAAGTGGCGGATTTGAAGAAAAAAAGATCGAAAAACTCACACTGTTTGCCGATTACAGATACGGTACGAGTTATTCATTCATGTCGATATCGATACGATTAATCCCAAGCGCTAATAATGCGCTTCTCGTGAATGAAGTCATATACATATTTGAAGCTTCGATGCGCTTCATTCTCTAAAGCATAATTCAACTCTTTCGACCGATGTTTGTAATGCTATGAGAGCATAAAAAAAACTACAAAATAGAAAATATTGGGAAATCTAAGACTATATCTTGACACAATTGAACAATTGATGTTTTTCATTTTAACATATTGAAAATATATTGAAAATATTTGTTTGGTATTTCATTGATGGAATACTCATGATGCGGTACAAAAATAAGATACAAAATGGAAAATGTATTCAAATTATTAAAACTGCAAAATAATCTTTCTGAACCCAACTTAAATCTGAGCGTAAATCAAAATAAATCTCAATTAGTTTGTTAGTGTCAGAATAAATCTAAAATACAAATATCAATAACAGTTAAAAATCACACATTTTTTAACCCTTAAACACGTTTGATATTGATTGATGAATAAATGGTAAACAATGAAATAAGTTATTCAAACAAATGAAACCCTTCGTTGCAATCTGCTCTCCACACAAAGACAGGGATTACTGTATCCCCAACAAATAATACATTACTAAATGAAGAAAAACAACTAAATTTCTTGGAATACTAGCTGTTATCATAGTATATTTAGTGCCTTTTTTATGGAACTGGCGCTGCGCAATAAATAATTCTGGGACTGTTACCATATTTCACTACGAAACTCCATTCAACCCGGTGTACAATGTTTCTGCAATAAACTCTCCCGTAGGCTCTTATTCGGCGATGGGTACATCTTCACTTCGAGCAAGATTCTTCCGACGAAACGGTTGTGTTTGCCCAGTTGATTTCCATAGCGATGGCGATAAATTTCTAACTCATCCACGCTTCCCATCTCATCCGGCGCTCGTGATGTGAGACGAAACGCATCATCGAACGCGATCAAGACGCGATTTTGTGGGTCGCGGCCGAAAAAAAAATACATGGTGCACTTTCGCTTATGTCGCTGGGGCGCTGTGTTTTATGGGTCAGGCAAAAAAAGGAACGGCAAGGAGCGATAGAAATCGACATCGCACTACGCCGCCATCCTAACTGACAGCGAGACCGAGCAAACAAGTGCGTCCCCATGGAGACCGCAGGCTCCTATGGCTGCTCGCATCAACTTTCTATTGGCTCAATTAGACGCTAGCCTCCACCGAATTACGTTTTGCGTGAAGCGACGGTGAAGTGTGTCCACACGCGGCTTCCGTGGAAGAACTGGAGCGTGCAAAGCCCGGCACCCGGACACACCGGCTAGAAGGAGAACGTTGGCTACTTCGCACCGATTAGCACCTCTCACCTTCCGAAATCGGGTCATCGGCACGGAAAACGATCCTTGCCGGGAGGTGGGATGGGGTGCGATATGGCCCATATTCAACGAGCCAGAAAATATTTGTCACGTTTCGACGCGGGCGGGCGGGCGGGCGGGATGCCGGTCGGTTCGGAAAAGCTCACGAACAATTCGAGCCTCGATCGGACACGGCAACGATTACTGTGTTTACACCGGGTAACGCAAGTTCATTTCATCCGAAGATGACCTCGCGATAAGACGTTGTACTCTGCGCACGGTAGATGTAATGAGTGGCTAGAAGCTATACGTGAAGGACAACCCCGGACCAAACAGCCCGTTGAACCAGGGTGCAAGGTAGTACTGCTGTGCAAAGCTGCTGTGGAAATAGTGCCGTGGAGCCCGAACTTTGAAGCAGCTGCAACCGTTCGAACGCAAGGACAAGCGCGCCTAGCAGCGCCCGAAAGGACGAACAATGGTGAACGTCATGGGTCACATCATGCGCTCGCTGGTTTTAGTGATATTTATACAGCTGTTCGGCTACAGTGAACCGAAAACGATCGTTTTCAATTCGTACTCGAGCGCAGATACGCCCTCCGACGCACCGAACCGACTACAAAATGCCACCCAGTCGAGCGTCGCCAGTGAAACCCAGCAGGAAGCAAGTGGATCGTAAGAAAACGCCCCGAAAATTGTGAACCAATTTCGGAAACTTATTTCACTGCCGGTTTTTTTGTTCTGTTCACGTTCGTCTCGTTCCATTCTCGCCATGTGTCTGCCATAAAAGTTCGGGCCGGGGATTCTCCAGTGGAGGAGGCAGCGGCACCGGATTTCCCTTCTCGATCCATCCCGATTTCCTCTCGAAACCGGTGCCGGTTGGCAGACCGAGTGTGAACGGTTACAAGACGCCCAAGTACATCGTCTATCCGAGCTATTCACAAAACAGTCCCAACAGTGTGCCGTACTACAACGCTCCCGTCGGTAAGATAAACACTATCGGCGCAGCTTCCCCGCATGCTCACACTTCATCGACGCCAGACTCGACCGTGTTTTTACTGGGTTTCCGTTTTCGTTTGCAGCGATGGACCGATTTGCTCCCGGTGAGGCATACGGTGGTACTATCTACAAACTGAAGAAACAAAGGCAGCCTGCCAACGGTGGAGGTAAATCGGCCACGGCGATCGGCTCCTGCTCACTTGTATAATCTTTGAAATTTACATCACTGTACTCCACGACATAGCGGTATCCTTCGCATCACCCATTGCGGCTGCATCGTTCAACAGTCCCGTCAGCGTTCCCTCGCCGGCCGGTGCCCTCCGACCGGCCGCGTCCGACAACAGTCCCGTCAGCGTGCCGGCACCCTCGTCGGGCGGCCCACCACCACCACCACCGTCGCCTGGAATGCAAGCCGCCCCAATCTTTATGCCCACGCCCGTTCCCAGCTCCGGTGAGGAATCTTCGTCATCGTCCTCGGCCCCCACTACCGAACCACCGAGTGCGGGACCCTCGATGGACTCCTCCGAAGTTATCCTGTTCCCTCCCAACTCCCACTCCGGCTACCTTCCACCCCCGAGCAAAGCAACGGACAAAAAGCCGTCCACCGGTCCGGGGGTTGTTTACAAACCGTCGGACGATCTGTACAAATTTCCGCCCAACAGCAATGCGAGCTATCTGCCGCCTTCGATGGAGCGATCGAAAAACCCCGTTACCAGTTATTTGCCACCCCCGTCGGGGGATTTTACCGGCTCCGGTGAGAACCCGGGCCCAGAACCTCCGTCCTATAAAGGTTCGCCGGAGCTATTTAAATTTCCACCCAATGTAAACACCGACTCGCACGACTGGCCGGCCGATACCGGCTCGTCCGGACATACGGGCACCAGCTACGTACCGGCTCCCTCCGGCGATCCTGGTTCAGCTTCAAATTTGAAGCCCGCCATGAACAACGAGTGGGTGAACCCAACGCTCCACAGGTTTCCGCCCAACATGCTCTCGGAGTATTTGCCTCCGGGAGCGAAGGCTGCTGTGTCGGCGGTGCAGCCGTCGGCCACGAGTTACATCCCTCCACCCTCGGGTGATCCGAACGGACCGGCCAATTTGAAACCGTCCATGGCGAACGCTCCGATCAATCCCGGCGCACTGTTTAAGTTCCCGCCCAACGATCAAGCCGCCTATCTGCCTCCACAGAAACCAAACTCCCAAAGTCTAGCCACCGACACCAGCTACCTTCCGCCCCCGTCCGGCAATCCCAACTCCCCGGCCAATCAGACTCCCCCTCCCAAACCCTCCTCCAACGCGTACGTACCACCGGCGGGTCTGTACAGATTTCCACCGAACGTGCAATCGCAGTACCTACCACCCTTCAATAGTCCCCCAAGCCAGAACAACGCTGTGACCAGCTATCTTCCTCCTGCTTCCGGCATTCCAGGTGACGATGCCATCGGGACGATACCGGTTGGCCCCGGTAAGCCACAGTATCTGCCCCCGCGCTATCCTGGTGAGCACTGCAATGGCATTGCCCGTAGCGAAACTTCGGTATTCAAGACGTATGGCTTTCTAAACCCACCACAGACAACGGACCACCAGCACCAATGGCCCCGAGCAAAATGCCACCGATGGCGATGATGCAGCCGATGGACGCACCACCGGCCATGCCCCCCATGGACGGACCACCGAGCGGACCACCGACCGGCATGGATGCGGACTATGATCATCACCATCACCACCACCACGATCATGACTTCCCGTACCTGTCCGGTTTCGACCATGACCACTATCCGGACATTATATACGATCACGATCACTTCCACCATCACCACGACGAACCGATGACCACGCCGGCACCACCACCACCACCGCCACCAGCGCCGGAAACACCGCGTCTCAAAAACTACAGCTACTACTACCTCAGCCGAACGCTCTGGTACGTGCCGCTGTACTTTACGCTGTACTTCACGCTCTACGTCGCGATCCTGATCATACGCTCCATCGCTCGGCACAAGGTACACCGACGGTTCCCGCCACTGGCCGCACTCGCACTGCTAATACCCGAATTGCGAAACTTCATCGTTTCTCTCTCTCTCACACTCTCTCGCGCACAGGTGAACCTTCCAAATCAATGGGTCGGTAATGGACGATCATTTGGCAGCATCCGGGACCTCAGCGATAAGGAAGTGCAACGAAAGGCAACGATGATGGCGAATTTCACGATGCAACAGATTGAAGATTTCCGGGAAAAGTATCTTTAACCGAACTGAACGCCCGACCTCACTTTGCACACTAGACAGTAAGACGACGTTGCGCCTATTGGACGCTAGACATACTCACCGTACCGATTACAAAAGGGAGGGAATGTTTATTGATCAATGGACAGTATGAAATTCTCAACAAATGAACATTAAACCATTATCTGTTAAACAATTGATTGTGAGCGTGTTTTAGTTGTTTCTACCGCAGGTAATGTTTTATGTTATCTCTATGGCGTTTGCAAATAGTTTCTTTCCGAAAACAAATACTGTTTGCTCGAAAATTAAGTGAATTATTCTAAAATATGAAATGATAGGTGACATACACATGTCTTTATTATTTTACTACGCTTGTTTCGGAAATTACTTCATTTTGTTTACCTACTCAATTTTTGCTCAACTTTTTTGCTTGAACAAATTTATCTGATATTCGCCGGAGTTTATGAAACTGGTTAAAACATAGCAATCACTTTACAATAATCTAACCATAATCCAATAACCTGCAATCCCTAGCTATGCACTCCTCTACCATCGAAAGTTATTCTTTGCTTGAAAGTGGTTGAAAAAAATAGAAAAAGAATTAAAATAAAAAATAAATAATGAAAATTTACTATTTGCACCACACGAAGGATCAATTTAAATGAGTTAAACTCGACATAAAAATCGCGTAAATATGTAGTTAGAAGAAAGGTTTGTACTGAAACATGTAGTGCAAACGAATGGATGTAAAATATTGTTAATTGTGCTCGTTCATTTAGAAGCAAAGGAAAAACACACATAACAAATTAGTCTGAGGAATTGGATTGAGCAAAGAACAAAACAATTGTTTCGTGCCATAATGGCAATTGCATTCGCTATATTACAATTCACATCTGTCAAAGCTACATACCAGAGCGATGTGTCGATTTTGTTCAAGGATTTGCCTCACTTTTCACCGGATAACTATCTGATATGCTTCCCTCCGGTAGTTGATTGATTACGATCGTCTGGGAACCGTCTTTTTGTTTCGCTCTACTGCCGCTCGCCCCTTTGGCTGACGAACGAACGATGTGCTTCCTGGTTATTTCAACCATTTCACCCTCGCTTTGATTTCTGAAATAAAACGGAAAAAGAAGATGGTACATATGAACATGTAGTGTGAGCGAATATATCGTTTCTTGAGCACCGTACTTGCGTTGAAGATGTTCAAGCTTCGGAATGTTTGCCGCCGGTTTATGTCCCCCGGAAGCCTCGAGCGCCGCAAGCTCTCGTGGATGAAATTTCTTCTTATGGCTGCGACAGTTCGATCCGTTGGCAAACGACCTATCGCAAAACGGACACTGGTACGGTCGCAGGCCGGTGTGCAGTATCAGATGCGCCTTCAGTGATTTCGAACGTTTGTACTCGTTTCCGCATTCTTGACATTTGTATTTCTTCTGGTCCGAGTGCACCACCATGTGCATGTTGAGGGTGCGTTTCGTGTTCAGCTTTAAGCCACAATGAGGACAGACGTACATCGTGTCGTTGTGGGTATCTTCATGTGTCTAAAGAATAAGAGTGTCAAAATGTAAGTAACCCCCATTGCATGATCGTGATATATGCAGCACGCGCATACCTTAAGCCGAGCAGCATTTTTAAATCGTTTCGAACAGTACCCGCAGTTAAATGGTCTGTCCTCCATATGCACGATGTAATGCTCTTTGAGGGCTCCCCGTGATCCGAACGGTTTACCGCATTCTTCACATATAAAAGGCTTCTCTTCACCGTGCACCAACCGTATGTGAGTTTTCAAATTAATCGATTTAGTAAATCTAAAACAATGCAAATGGTGAATACTTCTACTGTTGCTTTCACGTCATACGCCACTATACTTACAATTTATCACATAAAGGGCAAGGATAATGATGTTTCGCTTCATGAGGCATATGGATGGTTTGATGTTTCTTTAGATAACTGTTCGAGCTAAA
Source organism: Anopheles cracens (assembly GCA_002091845.1). NCBI lineage: Eukaryota > Metazoa > Arthropoda > Insecta > Diptera > Culicidae > Anopheles > Anopheles cracens. Next base: position 126,121 of record KZ067726.1, on the reverse strand, counting down.
CGTTTTTCCACAGACTTCACATTCATAACTCTGCTGGGAGGCACTTTTGATGGAAGCTGGTCGTCCTCTGTGTCGTTTGCTACGAACATTTGCGTCACTTTCGTCGCTCGGTGACTTTTCGATCATAACATTAATTAGTTGACGTCTCGGCGTCCTGGTTGCTGATTTCTCGGATTCTTGGCTGTAATCAGGATCTTGAAGACATTCTTCTTCCTCTACGCCCTCGTCGTTTCCGTCCGTGTCATTGTTACACTCCTCCATCTCTACCTCCAACGTTTCCCACTGCTCCGTATCTGTGGCACTGTTGTCGAAATCATTTCGACTGGACGATATGGTAAGCGATTCAACCTGGTAGAAAACTTCCGTAGTTTCGTCGCCAGCTTTCAGCATGTCTGTTACAAAAAAAATTGCTATACTTTCAAACACCATACAAACACACCTTACACCACCATCCTTTACCATTAATGTGTTGGTTCTCTCGTAAAGGATCGATGTTTGCCAGGACTTGCGTTTCTGCATTCAAATCTCCAAGCAGTTGTTCTGTCACTTCGTCCAAACTTACTTCCTCGAGGTATTTGCTGCGTACCTCGTCCAGATCGAGATCCAACAAACATACTCGAGAGCATTTTGAAAGGTAGATGAACAGGCGATTGGTTTGCTGGCATCTTTCTTTGAATCGTTCCAATTTGTTCACGAAACCAAGGCATTCCTCGCATATGTACAATGATATGTCTTTTATATCATCGATCTGAAACAGAGCAGTACAGTTCAGGCAGAATAGATCCAATATTTCTTCTTATGGCTGCGACAGTTCGATCCGTTGGCAAACGACCTATCGCAAAACGGACACTGGTACGGTCGCAGGCCGGTGTGCAGTATCAGATGCGCCTTCAGTGATTTCGAACGTTTGTACTCGTTTCCGCATTCTTGACATTTGTATTTCTTCTGGTCCGAGTGCACCACCATGTGCATGTTGAGGGTGCGTTTCGTGTTCAGCTTTAAGCCACAATGAGGACAGACGTACATCGTGTCGTTGTGGGTATCTTCATGTGTCTAAAGAATAAGAGTGTCAAAATGTAAGTAACCCCCATTATATGCTCGCATATGTACAATGATATGTCTTTTATATCATCGATCTGAAACAGAGCAGTACAGTTCAGGCAGAATAGATCCAATATACTGTGCAAAAAGACTTACCGCGAAATTCAATGAGCTGGAAAGGATAGCATTTATTTCGTCCAAACTTTCCAATTTCACTGAAGGTGTTTCGTTCGCACAAAGCCGACACCAGTTTTGCCAACTTGTTAGCATTTTCGCGCACAAAGTGTGTATTTCTTTTACGACAATTTCCTCCTATCAAACGCTGGTCTTTTTAAAGTTTATCATCACTTTCTGGTTGGTGTACCTTGGTAGAAGGGTTCTGAAAAGCAGATATACCGATATTTACTTCCCTTGCTTTTAAAAGCTAAAAAACTGTTGCCAGCCAAAACTAGTTACACCGGGCTTCGGGTATTAAAGTTTCACCGCGAATTAATTTAAAAATATTATAAAGCGCAACCTTTGCCACTATCGCGTTTGTTTATTGTTTACACTTTTATCTTTCTTCTTCTTATATTTCAGCTGACATCTCCACACAAATTTCCTTTACGTTTACAACAACGAGTCGAATGCTTCCAAATGCACAATGGTTCGCAGCAATAAATATTGCCTACAACTTGTACTAAAACATTCGGAGTTCTAAACAATAACTAAAATCTTTCAGACTTTTTTATAATTTGCTCAAAACTTATGCTGTTCTAAACAAGTTCAACGTATTCTGAGAGCATTATGATATCGGCTACTTCCAAATTTCTTTTTAAAACTGTTTACAAAAAGCTTAATAATCGAATAAAGAAACGACCGTTTTTTAGTATGTATGCCCATAAGGAAACAGACGAGAGGATTCCTAGTCTTCCAGAGTAATTTTCACGGATTTTACTGGCAACAGGATGAATTGAAAGAAAACTCTTCATGGAAAGCCATTCAATTCGGTCGAAATAACCAATTAGTCCTCAAAAGGGGAAATGTGCTGAACGTGAATATTATATTTCATTTATTGGCTATTAAATGGTTCGGTAGCACCGATTGACCTGGCATTTCTTACCTTATGGAAACCATATATATATTTAAAAAAAAAGTTGTTCTGTCACTTCGTCCAAACTTACTTCCTCGAGGTATTTGCTGCGTACCTCGTCCAGATCGAGATCCAACAAACATACTCGAGAGCATTTTGAAAGGTAGATGAACAGGCGATTGGTTTGCTGGCATCTTTCTTTGAATCGTTCCAATTTGTTCACGAAACCAAGGCATTCCTCGCATATGTACAATGATATGTCTTTTATATCATCGATCTGAAACAGAGCAGTACAGTTCAGGCAGAATAGATCCAATATACCGTGCAGAAAGGCTTACCGCGAAATTCAATGAGCTGGAAAGGATAGTATTTATTTCATCCAAACTTTCCAATTTCACTGAAGGTGTTTCGTTGGCACAAAGCCGACACCAGTTTTGCCAACTTGTTAGCATTTTCGCGCACAAAGTGTGTATTTCTTTTACGAAAATTTCCTCCTATCAAACGCTGGTCTTTTTTAAGTTTATCATCACTTTCTGGTTGGTGTACCTTGGTAGAAGGGTTCTGAAAAGCAGATATACCGATATTTACTTCCCTTGCTAAAAAAAACCAAAGCTCCAGCAATGTAATCAGACAGAGGAATTACACTTTATTCTTAGCATAAAACTGTTCGATCCAGAATTTCTCTTAGCACCTCTTAGTTTCGTCCAAACAGTATCATCAACGAACGCCATTTCTTCGTTGTGTTCCGGTGTTTCGTGTGAAATACAGGTGATTCAATAGAACTAAATCATCCGCTTCGCGCTTAAATGCACAATAAATATCTTAACACTCGTCTAACAGCAGTACAGTAAAACGGTACTAATACTATCCAGTGAAATGCAGTCTAAATTGTCGTAATACTACTTTGTTCGACGCGTGGGTAAGCCTAACTTTTAAAAGAGCACCATCCTGCGCCGGATGTGCGTAGGGTGTTTAAAAATCAGGCTTAATCGATCGATGCGTCACCTACTGCTACTAATACTACCTATTGCGCTAGCTACGGAAAATCTTCGCTAAACTAATGCTAAACACTACCTAGTAAAAGTAACTGCGTCGTACGTTTGAAAAACAAAATGGAGATAGTGATACTAAATATTGCAACTCGGGTTCCATGCGTGTCTTTGATTAAGCTTTCGTTTGGTGACGTCATGTTACGATGTAACGAGTTTACTATCTTCTATTCGCGCGTCATGAAGAGCGTGTGGGCAGAGTTAAGGCGAAATTACTGCACTATCGCACGTCCAGAGTATCCTTTAACGTTCAGCTCATCGATGCTCTTCTTTCCACTGCCTTGCATTCGCGTTGCTAAGCCGCAGGTCTGTACATTGAGAGAAAAAAAGAGAGAGATGCATTTAGTGTCGGATGATTCAATTTAGATTCACTCTGCTTGCTTACTATCACTGTGGAGAGCGCCAGCAATGCAGCCAGCAGTCCGGATATGACGACAAAGTTCTTGCACTGCTCGGGATTCTGTTGATAGCGCATCGCGTCATCGTACTCTCCCGGCATAATGACAGTATATTCGATGTTTTCCTTAAACTTGGTGTACTCAGTGCGATTGCGGGACTGGTCATCGCGCCGTCTTCTGCCAAGTCCTGAGAAATCCAAATGAAATCATTAAATTAATAACCTACAACCAACTCACTTCGCACCGTTCGACACTCACTCTTGGAGGGTTCGTACATGTCCAGGCAGAAATCGGGCTGACAGTCCATCGCATCCATGCAGGCCTTAATCTGCGAGTGAATCCACAGCGTGCTGCGCTCCTTCATCGAGCTGAGCAGGAACGCTTCAAAGTCCAGGAACACCTCGTTCGGTTTGTCCCGGTACCGAGCCGGCTGGTGGGGAATGATCGACGCAAAGTCCCGGTTGCGACAACCGTCGCGCACCAACGAAACCGATCCCTGCGCGTGCGGATCGTCCGGATCGGGCGACACGGTCACCTCCATCAGTTTCACGTACTTCCAGACGCTCTGCGAACTGATGCGGGCCCGCAGCTGCAGCTTCGTCCCGATCGGGACGGCCTGATCGACCGGCACCTCGTTGTTCGTCACGGCCGGCAGGGACGAGGCCGAATGGTTCTTCAGCCCGGCCAGGTTACCGCTGATCCGAGCGATCGGTGGTGCCTCCTTGTACAGCGCCACTTCGTACTCGAGCCTTCCGGGAGTCTCCTCGACCACGCCGGAAACGCGTGCACCATGGGGACTGGAAACAGGCACAAAACAACACGGATCAGCTCAATCTGTTGGAACCGTTGGAAACGAGGTCGTTGGAAACTTACAAACTTCCCGCGAACCCGGCAGCCTTGTTCTGGATAACGGTGGGTTCCGGGGGCTTACACATGATGATCAGTTCCTGATCGGATTGCATTACGACGGACGGGAACTGAGGAAACCAGATACGGACGTGCACGAAACCCTGCGTGTGGCGAGAAGCGGGTGAAACCGTAAGAGCAATTTCTTCATTAGCGATTGCATCACAGCGGCCCGTGACCCTATTACTAAGCTCCATGCTAACCCATATCGATCTCGCACCTCTTCCACGTTCCGGACTAATGCGAAACGGTCGAATCGTGGAGCGTTCGAGAGGTGAGTTTGTTGTTAATTGTGCATGCGTTTTTTTTTCCTCTCCGTTGGAACATTTCACGTGTGTTTGGGCAGGTGGGGAGCCCTCAATCCCGGGACAGGGCTGGGCAAAAGGTTCGTAAAAACTTACATTTCGTTTCAGCACACCGCACCGTGAGAAATCGGTAATCTTCAGATCGTACGCCAGTTCGCTCACGTCTTTACGATCTTGCTTGATGGAGCAGGCAAAATCGGCTTCCGGATTCACGCCCCGATCGTCCGCGAACAGTGGTGCACCCTTGAAGCCGATCGGTTTCTTCAGCTTCGCCGTTATAATGTCGCCCAGGTTGGAGCCTTGCGAGGCGAACGAACACTGTATGTCCGTCACTGGAAAGGTCACGGTAAAGGGCAGAGAAAACGATAAACATCCATTTCTTCGCGAAACAAAGTAACGTTGCGGAGCCCCCGCACGTCATCGGCTCAGCCGCACTCACCATCGTAATCCTGTGCCCGTACCAGCGGCAATAGCTGCAAAGAGATGGGCAGAACATTGGAAAATTTAGAGCAATCGCTTGTGAATGATAAAAATAATAATTAAGACACGCTCACTCGAGGCACCACCGGGGTGGTGTGCTACCCACGTCCATATGGTGGAAAATGGCCTAATTATGCAATTGAACATCATGAACGCCCGAGAGCAGCCACGCTCTCGCAGCATCTGCATTGACGCAGCATCTGCATGATCCACAGCGCGATCGCGATCGTGCAAAGAGTTCGTTCTTGCTCGATCTTTGAAGCATGCCACTGACCTTCTTGTTCTTTTGGCGAACGTCGGTGTCAGTACGGACGGCGATCCGGCAACCTCTCCAGACCATCGCCACTTCTGGCGATACGGTAGGAAAACGAGGAGAAAAGCACACCCGACAGAAACGAAAACAAACGCGAGTCTTCTCGTAAATGCTCTTAACGGAAGCTTTGGTGCAGCACCCATCATCCGACGCCGGATAGCTGTCGGAACTGGCGCTCAGTGCTCAAAAATCAACCCACACCGGAGCCGTTGCTGTCCGTGGCGTGGCCGGGAACGGCGGACCATTAGCACTCTCGCTGGCCGCAGTCCGAAGCGCATGAAAAGCGCGTACTACGCCCGGTGCATTCAACGCGCCTGTGCGGCCCCCGTGCTGCGGGGCCAATTATCCAATAAGGTAGCATCTCCCCGGTGGAACGGTTGCCTGGCACACCGGCTCAAAATCGAGCGTGCGGGGCCTGTAGCGGGGGGAAAAAGCGAAGGGAAAATGACGACTGACAACAAACACGCAGGATGGTGCCGTAAAAACAAACGAACGGTTGGAAAAACGAAGCGCAGAAAAAAAGGCTTCAAACTCCCAACTTCAACGGGTGGTCAGCGGCGGGCTCGTGGCGTGTGAGCTGGCCACGTTGGATTGATGATTGCGCACGCGAAAAGGGGATCACCGGCGCGGGCCCTACTAATATGGTTTTTACAGAACTGCTTTTAGTAGTGCCTTGCAGCTTTAATACGACGTATTTGGTTTTTCATTATAAATTTGTCATTGAGTCTTTATGAAACAACTGATTTGCTTTATATAACCACTGGCTTATATATTTTTAATAATCAAATCAATAAATAAATCAATAAATGTATACATAAAAAATGAAACCTGACGGCATCTGTAAGCGAGCTTTTCAATTCTTATCCTCGAACGATCTTAGCGACAGGCCTGCCGTCTTACGATTTTCTTAACCTGCATTTATTTTTTTCTCCATCCCCATCAGTCCTTGCCAAGATGGAACGTTCTAGTTTTCACTTGTTCCTAGTTTTACTTCCCCAAAAATTTAAGATGTGACATCGGATTCAATAAGGGTTTTTTTTTCAATATTGTGTTTTAAGTTTTGATGAGGCTATTAACATAGCTTAAGAAGTAAATTTAGATAGTTTTATAGATTCATGTATGTAGTTTCACTTGAGAAGATATAAAAAGGAAACACGCATGGTCAAAAGTCATTTGAAAAGCTGATCACCACTGGTATTGATTATTTATATAAAGCTTCCAATAGAAATGCCAATAAGCTCAAAAAATGTATTCAATGGCAAACCAAGCGCAATAATCCTCAAAAATAATAAACATAAATGTTCCATTAGATCAATTGAATGCAGTTTACAATTCCAAATGATCTATCGATCGATTGCATCGTTCCGTTCCATCTCAAGACGACCCTAATAAGATTAGAATGGCAATAAACTAAACTGTGTCGCGATCGACTGTGCGTTGCCCCACAAACCTAATAAATTGCAAACACCGATCCTGTTTAATCCTACATATGGTAGTGGCTATTTTGATAGTGATGCTTTGACTGTGGAGAAGTTAGTCTTGGGATAGAAAAAAAAGCTGGAATCATCTATTGTGGGAACGTCTCTACAAAAAATTGGGCATAGCCTTGAAGTGAACAAGGTTTAATATGGTTTTTACATAACTGCTTTTAGTAGTGCCTTGCAGCTTTATTACGACGTATTTGTTTTTTCATCATAATTTTGTCATTGAGTCTTTATGAAACATCTGATTTGCCATAATAGGTGATGCTCGCCGGAGATGCTATTGTTCGGTGCGGTACAGCCACACACTTCGGTATCTCCGGGGGCTCATCACGCCGCCATTGAGGTGCTGATCAGGTGTTGATACGGCATGCCGGACTGGCCACGCGCAGATCTTACTCGATCTTACTGACCGGTGAGACGGGTGCCGAGAGATAGATCATGCGCAACCGTGTTAATGTGTCAAATTCTATTTCCTTCCTTTCGGGGCTGTCATTGGAAAATTTAGAGCAATCGCTTGTGAATGATAAAAATAATAATTAAGACACGCTCACTCGAGGCACCACCGGGGTGGTGTGCTACCCACGTCCATATGGTGGAAAATGGCCTAATTATGCAATTGAACATCATGAACGCCCGAGAGCAGCCACGCTCTCGCAGCATCTGCATTGACGCAGCATCTGCATGATCCACAGCGCGATCGCGATCGTGCAAAGAGTTCGTTCTTGCTCGATCTTTGAAGCATGCCACTGACCTTCTTGTTCTTTTGGCGAATTTTTTCATTATCCGCAATAAAAAAGAGCCCTATGCTCCACCAAAAAATGACAAAACAACCCTCGTGAAGTCCCTCACAGGTGCGCGCGCACACACACACACAGTTTAATGCATGCGCACTTCTCGCCCAAGCGAATGAAGAAGGCAAAGGGCATGGGAACTCGGTAACCTTGTCACGGTGGGGTTTTTGTGAGAAAGTTTAGCAATTAAATGTGTTACTGTGTTAACTGCTTTTTGCCTAAACTTATTTCCAGTTCAGAATGCAATCAACTGGACGGGAATAACCGGCGGGCTCGTGGCGTGTGAGCTGGCCACGTTGGATTGATGATTGCGCACGCGAAAAGGGGATCACCGGCGCGGGCCCTACGAATCTGCACCTGTTGTGCGTGTGCGTGTGTCTCAGGCTTAACGGATACTTATCCGGCCCGGCCCAATAGAAACAGCAGGAGCATTTGAGAGTAATATGGGGAGAGAGAAAACTCCCTGCACGACTTTCCCGCTGTTCTAGAATTAAATGTGTTACTGTGTTAACTGCTTTTTGCCTAAACTTATTTCCAGTTCAGAATGCAATCAACTGGACGGGAATAACAATTGCGCATTACAATGGAAGGCATAAGTATTAGACTGCTTGTTTCGCTTGGAATGCTAACGATTTTTCGTAAGTCTCCAAGACAATCACTTAATTTGCCTGCTTAACGATACGACTTTTTTCATTATCCGCAATAAAAAAGAGCCCTATGCTCCACCAAAAAATGACAAAACAACCCTCG
>KZ067726.1:83920-117522 GCA_002091845.1 Anopheles cracens | reverse complement strand
CCCAAGCGAATGAAGAAGGCAAAGGGCATGGGAACTCGGTAACCTTGTCACGGTGGGGTTTTTGTGAGAAAGTTTAGCGCCAACGCCGTTGACAGGCCAACCAAAGTGATCTTGAGCTGGGGCCCGGCAGTGGCAGCCCTGCGATGGGAGCCACCGTGGCGGAATCAAATCTGGAACGGATTCGGATTGGAAAATTGCGCGTATTATGAAGCGTGATTTGCATAGCGGCAAGCAGGATCGTGTGCGATCTACTTACGCTGTCTGCTGTGTTTACATGCCGGGACAGCATAATTTCGTGCAGCTGACGCGGAGATTGGTTTGGTAGAACAGATGGTCGCGAAAGTGGAGCCCGAGAAGTTGCGTTTGGTAAATGGTGTCAGCACGGTGTGACGCCTTGTCCGTCAAACTGTCCACCGCGAGATGACCGTGAGGAGGCCGGCATTATTGCCACGCATTGTGTGCTAATTCGCCGCGCTGCATTTCTTCATCTCTTCACACGTTGGAAACAAATTTCTTGATGCGCCTTACCTTCCTCCGTGGCCACCGCTGAACTTTAGCCGGGCACGACTTTAATCGTGACACAATTATGTCATAAAACAAAACGCAGCTGCTGCTGCAGGCTGCTGGTCGGGGCCTGTACCTTCTTTGCTACGGTACTTCGGCTGGAGCATGAAACGGATGAGGAGGATGACGACGCCCGAACGCACACCGGCTCGAGCATAAACGACCGTACGTGTGTGCGTCTGAGCGTGAAAATACGAATTTATGAAATTGAATCCCAGCATAAGCAGAACGGAAGAGAGACACACCGCTGCCAATGTTCCTGTTGTGCCCTCCCCTCCTTAAAGATGACCGCATTTTCGCAGTGACTCCGATTTGAATACGTCTTTTTTCCCTCTGCCCGAAAACGTTCTGTGAACCGCCGGTCGTTTGCAGCCGTTCCACTTGCCGCGTTGCTAGGTTGCTGCAGCATAATGCAGCCGCAGCAGACGCTGCCACCGTTGTCGGGGAAATTGGTGCATGAATTTTGATGGCTTTTCAAAGCGCGCCCTCTGCCGGAAAACGGGACAATGGAAGAAGCCATTGGAAATCAATGCCACGAAATTCGCCGGCTTTAGCGCAGCCGGTGGGATTAACTGTACCACGGAACGGGCACACGGGGCATTGCATCTTGCATCTTGTGCAGTGGGATTTATTGCTTAACATAATTTCACGCTCCAGCAGTCGGACGAATGCACAAACGAATCCCGTGAGGCGGTCAGAATCGATAACAGGAAGAAGAAAAAAACGGGCACGTTCTAAAGCATGGCCTCGTTGCATGTCGAACTTTTTCCGTCACAGGTGGGATGGAAAATGCAGTGAAATCGGGCTGCATGGTGCATAAGCATTTTTCTGCTACTTTTTTCATGCAACATGCTAAAATAAATTAAATACTTCAAGCGCACTATGGGGAAGCTAAGACCATCAGCTAGTGATTTTTTTTAATGCGATCCTCTCGTTGGGTTCTCATTGGGTTCTAAAGCAGCAGTAAGTATGTTAGTTTTATGTAGTTTTAAATAGTTTTCATATAGAGAAAATCCCGACTATAATGGTTCTTCTGACGATTGCATGATCTTTAAATTGAAAAAAAACGAAAAATTGGAAGCGATTTGAGTCTGATGTTAGAAAATATTCATGTTGATCCTATTTTGCTTCGAATAGTGAGAGGAAGCCATTAGCGAGTAGTGAGCCCTTTGAATAGTCATATGAGCAATGAATATATACAAATTCAAAACACACATTTGGGTGCACACCTTAATGCTCCAAATACTCAAAACCTCAAAGCTGTCAAAACAAAACCATCGAAAATTCATCAAAGATTCGAATCGAGTGAACGCGAAAAAGGTTCGCGAACCTTTTTCTGAAAAACTTTGTAACAGTATGCGTGAGATACGTCATCCATAGTTCGTACCGTATGATTTCTCGCTTCATAGCCTTTAAAAATTAAATTGAAAAAATGACACACTCTGAAATATTTTACAAAAGATCCGATATTTCTTTATATTCATTTTCATCTTTCTTATACCTTACTTATTCATTTTTCAATGAGCTTACACAAATGGAAAAATTGTTTTAGAATACGCATTAAACACCAAACTAACGCTTCAATAAAACCAATTATTATGACGGGCTTCTCTTCTAGCCTGTGTAACATGTGTTCTACCACATTTGCAAAGGGATTAAACACAACATCTGAAGAATCGAAGTTTAGTTTATGTTAATTTTAACAATTTTATTTATTTGTTCACTTTGTGAGTGATACATTAAGCTCAATATCTTAATGCGCTCATAAATTATAACTCTTTCATCTTGTAATGCGTAAAATTTATACACCGTTTGACAAAAACATTCAAATTGTAGTGTTCCAACATACATTTGCATTTAGTGAAGATAAAATTGAAAAAAAATCTCACTTTTAGCTATTTGACCACGCTGTCCTCAACGTGCTACACCTTTCACTCCATCATTAACGTTCCACCCACCTCAGCCTACTAAGCACAACCATCTAATCATCGCTTTCATCACAGTCAATCGTTTGGGTTGTGGTTTTCATATCCCACTACGATGAACGTAACTGTTTCTTCCTCCCTGGCACTGTGTCACACCAAGCGCAGTGTGCCTTATCAATTTATGCAATTCGATTCTCAAACACACCGCTCATCGAACTGACTGCCAAGTGCAGCCTGCCTACGGATGCGCTCCCCTGGGCTGCAGAACCGTACCACAACCGTACGGATGACAGTTTAACGTTAAACACAATAATAACACATTACGGATGCGCTCCCCTGGGCTGCAGAACCGTACCACAACCGTACGGATGACAGTTTAACGTTAAACACAATAATAACACAACTGTGGCTGCCTCTTTCTCGAGAATTTGCCCGGGTGCCGTTAGGCGAAATTATAACCATGGCAGAAACCGGGGTAAACTAGTAGGAGGCGGATCGCACGATGCCATGCGCTGCTCGTGCTCATCTGCATCTGCACCGGGGCCGAACTGCCGAACCGCTTTTGCTTTCTTTTAACCACCGCTTCCTCGTACGGAGAGCGAGCGGGCTCGGGCTGATCGAAAAGTGTTCGGAAGAGGAGAAAAAATGATGCTAGATAATTTAACAATCATCAGGAAAAGGGGATGGGCACGGGCATGCATAAGTGCACGTGTTGCATCGCTCTATTTGCATTCCACTTTGTACGGCTCGCCTTGTTTTGCACTTCGTTAACAAGAGGTTTAACATGCGCATCGACAGTTCTTGCAGCCACACGTGGTGTGATACCGGCCGGGCTCTCCCGACGGTGGTAACCATTTGGCCCTTTTTGCCTAATGATAGTTATTATGGGGGCTAGGCGAAGTGCATGGATCTAGTTCACGCCTGTGACTGCTTCTCCAGCTACCCGGAAATGCTATACAAAAAAAGCTTTCCCATTGAGGAACATTCTTTTCAAGAAGAATTTATCTTAACTATTTAAACAATTGTACGAGATATGCAAACAATTCCGATAGCAAACCAAACCTCTGTTGTTCAACCATTGCGCCCTTCACCGCAAGAAGAATTCCACAGAAACTCCATACATTCTCTAATTGCCCCACTCTTACTCTCGTTCTGATAGTTTTTTTTTCCTGCCCAAACGGAACCCTTTCGGATAGTCCGTAGCGTGAGAAACGTGCACAACAAACCAGGCCCTATAGCTGATACTGTTAACATTTCCCCGATTGGCTACGCTTCGCTTCGTTAGGTAAACGAAAGATTTCAACGATAGCGGTACCAACGAACCGAACGAGGAACGTGCTGTATGGGCTCGCTGGGCGTGAAAAGAATTTTTATTAAAAATGCATTTCAATTTCCATCTATTAGTAGTTCGTTAAGTAACCACACATGTAGGTCGTAGTAGATCACTGGAGTAGTTAATTTAAGAAAAAAACATGTCCTACGTTATTTCAAATGAAAGAAAAACACATCGTTTCCTAGAAACAACAGACCATTATCGCTATAATTGCAGCTAAACACACACACATACACTTACCACCGTGAACAGGACCGCCACCAGGTGACCGCTGCCGCACTCGACAATGCTTGACCTTAACAGTTTCATCTTTGCTTTCGTTGCGAGCATGGGGCTCCGTTCCGTCGTCCGTTAGTGGCACGTGCAAAACGTCTTCGCGTCTTATCGCGTCACTCGCTCGTCATTCAAATCTTTCGCGAACGGGGAACGTTCGCCGACCCGTCGATACGGATGTTCGGCCAGTAGCGGATGGTCTTCACCTTTCCGAGGAAAACAACAACCTGTGAAGAGCAGCAACAAAACAAGACAGTAAAGAAAATGCTAATGTAAGTGCAGCGCCTACTAATTATTGGTTTTCGTTTTCGGTGAGGAAAGTAGAATGGAGCGAAGGAGGAAGCAGCAGGTCGCAGCCCCTGTACGTCGTGTTTCGGTTTGGTTGTGGCGAATAGCCACAAAAAAGAACTCCCTCACGCTGATGATCAGTAGAATTTAAGGTCTATTTATGGGAATAATTGCAGCGCGAGATTGCTGTTGCAGATGCGGTATTTGCAAGCCGCGTTGGATTGGGGCTGATGGGTTGGCGAGTTTTTTTTCTGCTTCTCAGAGGGAAATCATGGAGAGAAGGAAACTGAAAACATGCCTCACGGTGGTGGCGAATGTCTCTTTTTTACTATTTTTCGTACCATTTAGATGGGTGATTTATGTAAAATTCAGTCTCGTTTTCTTTCGTTGACTGTTTGAATGGATCAATTTGCCTTCTTAAGCGGTAGTTAAAGATATCTCCTACTTCATTATCGTTCTTCATCGTACATTCGAAATTCCATTTGCAAAATATGGCTTAAAAATGGCTTTTTTCAAGGAAAACAATCCTCATATGTCGCTGTCTCTCCTCTACAAATTTACAAAATACATCACAAAACGAACTAAATTGAAAAATCGGTCTGCAATAAGAACATTGTTTCTGATGGATACTCTTATGCATAGAACAGGCAACTTATTGCGATGAAATTATTCTTTTTATTTTTTATTCTTTATTCTTTTGAATACGTTGAACAATACTGTAGAGACCTGATTTTGTTGTTTCGTATTTGAATTTTATATTAAATCAGGAGCAAAAAATACAATGTATCTATAATTGAAATGGTCGCAGGAGTGAACAGGGCACAGGATTTGAATGGATTTTAAAGAATTATAAATAAATTAGAATTTAAAAGCATAATTAGATGGTGAATCAATGTGTTGATGAAGATAACGCTTATAAAAAAGATTTTTAAAGATTCCCTCAGCATAGCACGACTTCCAAGTTAGTCAATTACTTCTGTGGATTACTTTAAGCGTTGGTTTTCTTCCTACTCTTGAAGCATCAACAATTGGGGTGTTAGAAGCTTACGTACAGAGCATTTCTTGGTATTTTAACACATATTTCACATTTTTTATTATCTTCTCAGATCTTCTTCTATGTTTAACAACTTCACATAACTTACTTACTAGTTCGATCTCTTTTCTAATTTTCTTTGTAATTTGTTTACAATTTTCCTTTAAAAAATATGATAAATAATCGTAATGGGTGTAATATTGAAATGATGACAATTTTGATAACAATAATTCATTTAAAATTGGAAAGATAAAGGGTTTTCTGATAGTATTAACAAATGGTAAAAAACACAACCATTATTTTTAAATTAAATGTTGTCCTTCTTGTTTTGATGTGATGATAAAAAGCCCGGCATTTGATTAACCACCTTCTTCCATCTCATATTATTTGTGTGTATAGTGTTGCATCTTTAAATCGTATCACCTCCAAAATAAACTAACTAATTCTTTGATTGTGCATTCTTATCTATCACACACATCAATGAGCAGAATGAATTTTAATAAAACAGTTGAAGAAATTGAATCAGCAAACTATATATCAATTTATTGGTATGTCCGTGTACCATTTAAATGTGAAAAAACATAAATGCTTTAAAATAACCTAACACAAACCCATAAGCAAAAAAAAGTTTCTTGCCAATTTAAACTGTTTTTTTTTGTGCAGACTGAATATTCTACATTTATTTTAAATAAATCTTGTCAAAGTTCTCATGTATATTCATTTTTTAAAGTCTTATCTGCTAAAATACTAAACCAAAAGCTTAATGTTTTGTCATTTCGTAATGATATTTCTATGTTGAGTACTACCTTAAATAATTGTAAATATTCTAAATATCTTAGACAGGTGTTCACTGTATAAAACCAGTATGTTTTGAGATAAGAATCGAACAATTCCACCCAAGTAAACAAACGGTTTACAGTACTCTTTCTCCACCATTCACCGAGCAAACGCCGGGACGGAGGTGGAACCGGCTGCTCCATATTCAACGCACCGTAATCACTGCACGACCGGTAGCACCAGCACAATCAGCAAAACACAGTCATCAACTGGTGCAGTAACTCAACCCGAACGTAAAGCCTCAGTCGGAACGCGCGCGCGCACACACACACAGGAATGGGGACAATTTTCCAACCGTGATCGTACGCGAGGCTTCGGTGACAGTTTTCCTTTCTCAAATCTCGAAAAAAGGCTGTTTCAAAGTACATACACTTCAATAAACTTAACGCGTAAACTTCAACGCACCGAACGCACACCGGTAGTCGATCGCGATCGATCGAAAATACGCACAGTTGGTCGCACTAATCGAGACGCTATCGTGCCAGATCGCACACCTCCGATGTCGGTCCGCAGTGGCCGCGCGCTTCACGTGGAATGAACTTGACTTTGAACAGCCACCGGCCCGGTACCCTTTGACAAGTTCCATCTCCGGAGCGCAAAAAGGGCAGCCATGCTTGTGCTGTAGATGCATCATCATCGGTTGCAAAACGAGCAGAAGCATTTTTTTTCTTTTAAAACGTTTACAAATCGCCTGAAATTGAGGTTATTGGGAGGTGACGATACCAGAAACGTTGGAAATGGCATCTGCGATTGTGCAAAGAAAGCGCAACACCATAAACGAGATGGTTTTTGGGAGAAACGAAAATTGAATTAATAATTTTCATAATCCGCTTCAGGGGCCGGTGGATAAGACGCCGGGAGAAATCTATGCTTCACAACTGGTCTGAAGTGAATACATTACCGGGCCGCTCACCTTGCAATACAAAATCATCGTTTGATGACAGTAGAATGGTTTCGTCACAAGATGACCTACTTCTCACGTCACGTCCAAGGACCATTAGGTTTGAAGAAAATATGCACTTTCAAAGTGCATTGCAAAGCCAGCTCGGAGAGCTGCTGGAGAACATCATCATGGTGGTGAAGGTCTTCGTGTGGTGCTGAATATTGCAAATCATCTTTGCAACAACAGCTCACCACCCCCATGAACAACTCAAGAGCTCCTTCAGAGCAGGAAGCTCTGCTCGTTAGATAGATGTTTTGTGGTCTTGCACTATTGACATCCTTTCGATCGTGTCTGATCCTCCTACACCTCCGATGTCGGTCCGCAGTGGCCGCGCGCTTCACGTGGAATGAACTTGACTTTGAACAGCCACCGGCCCGGTACCCGCCGGTTGGTGCACACGCGTGCGCGCGCCCGTTCGCTCTCTTCGGTCGATGCTGCAGCAGCGGTGGGGGATCGGTTTCGAGGCTGTGCTGTGGAAAAACGGGAGCTGAAGGAACGATTTTCCCGCATTTGCTCGCAGTGAATGCGGGAGAGCGCGAAAAGTTAACTCGGAAGAAAGGGTAGCGGCAGCAGCAGCTCATGTAATGATTATTTTAATTTTGTAGAACGTGGTGGAGGCAGATGAATGTGCTGGAAATGCAGTACGCGAAGAGAGGAGGAAACATTCGGCCAGGTATGAGCCGAACCTTTTATCGTTCTTATCTTTATACAGTGTGTTTGTGTTTTCACGTAATATAACTAATTCTTTGATTGTGCATTCTTATCTATCACACACATCAATGAGCAGAATGAATTTTAATAAAACAGTTGAAGAAATCGAATCAGCAAACTATACATCAACTTATTGGAATGTCCGTGTACCATTTAAATGTGAAAAAACATAAATGCTTTAAAATAACCTAACACAAACCCATAAGCAAAAAAAGTTTCTTGCCAATTTAAACTGTTTTTTTTTTTGTGCAGACTGAATATTCTACATTTATTTTAAATAAATCTTGTCAAAGTTCTCATGTATATTCATTTTTTAAGGTCTTATCTGCTAAAATACTAAACCAAAAGCTTAATGTTTTGTCATTTCGTAATGATATTTCTTTGTTGAGTACTACCTTAAATAATTGTAAATATTCTAAATATCTTAGACAGGTGTTCACTGTATAAAACCAGTATGTTTTGAAGAAAGGATTAAGTAAACAAGTAAAAACTAAAACGACTATCAAACCAAATGTGAAAGTTGAAAGAGCAGTTATGAAACTATAGAATAAATTGATTCCAACAGGTTAAAATTTTGAAAATTTGTGTACTGCTGATTTGGTTTGTGTTGATTTTATTTAGAATGTGTTGTAAGTCGTGAAATTACCAATCAATTGATCTTCCATTTCGGCGACAAAACTCTTTAAGTGTGCATGAGATGAAAATTTTTGCAATTAAGCAATGAAAAATGTTATGTTAGATATTTTTAACAAACTTGAATGATTGGGAAAAGATTTTCTAGAATGCTTAAACATGATAAAAATAGTATTTGGTTTTAAGTTTTGCATTACGTTTGAAACTACAGTGCACCGAAAAGTGCCTATTTGAGTTTCATAATAGGCCCTTACGAATTGGATATTACGCAGCTAGTTAAACAACAACTTAAAATGGTAATCTTCTACCCAAAAAGCAAAATGAAGATTTTTCATATCTACAGATTTGTATGGGAATTACGTCACGAATAACGTTCTCTAGCTGAAAACATATTTGTATTGCTATTTAACAAACAAATCATAAAGTTGTGGGGTTGTGTAGCCAATAAGGTATATACGGTAGAGTAACTATCAATGACATCGATCCAAATGCGAAAGTGTGCAATCTCGTAGTAATAAACAAGTGGTAATGCAATCTCGAAAGCAATTTAGTATGCATATTGGACTAAAATAAGGTATGTTTTCTTATATTTTGTATCAAATGAATAGAATTTCTGTTTTTATTTTGCAGGTAAGTATTTTGCTATATTACGTTTCTATTGTATTCAGGAATATGTTCATGATTTCGAATAATTATACTCATCGGGAACACAGGCTTGTCTACTAAAATACATTCATTTATTTTAAATTAATTAAATTTAAACAATTATTTTCTATTAAATTGGCAAACCGGAAGTATGTAATCTGCGCTTCAGCATACGATACTAATGCTTTATCAATATTTAATTCGTCTTTTCACAATAGACCTACCCAAGAGGGGAATGCGTGTAAACATGAGTTGTTTTACACCATTTCATCTGCTTTCGGAGGGTGTTTGATGTAATGACTTGGGTTCACAATTCATAGGTGCTTTGATTTCACTCCTTTTGAACAGCCCGCGGTATTATTTGGGAAGAGCATAAGTGAGTTCCATCGTCGCTAGTACTGTGCAACTGTGAGTACTCCGCCCTATATCAAAAAGACCGCCACGAATTTTAAGTTGATTTAATGGCAACGAATAAATGTATTATTCTCTTACTCCCCATCAGGCCGACAGTGCCATGTGCGATAACGACCAGAATGTGAACTGCACTGCATTCCGGTAAGGCAAATAATTGCTACAACATTTTATACAAGATCATCATTATCGAACAGATACGGTGATGTAATTAAAAAAATTAAGTCTCTCCCTCAAAGAAGTGTCCATCCAACTACTGGTCGGTGAATCAAACGAAAAAAGCTTAACGTCTCATGCATAAAATTATGCATATTTTGGTTATGTTGTACAATAGCCCTCCACACTTGGCGCATGGCTGTTTATGCTGCTAGTAGAAGTAGTTATCTACTCAAGAAGTATTTTTTAAGTTCCCCTGCAAACAGGACTGTTAGCATTCTATCGATATTTTTTTAGAATTGACATGTTATATGAAAATTTAATAAAAAAAATAGTTATTATATAGGTTATCCTAGAGAAATGCGGCATAATGATCTTCCGTTTATAGAAGTATAGGTATTAATTTATGTATAAAATAATCTGATTTTTTTTTATTTAAATAAAACCCGTATATAAACAACAAATAACACATACACCTATTTGGCACAAAGGCACCAGGCTTTGTACAACAGAGCCCTTAAAATAATTGAATGAAAATTATTTTCAAATGCTAGGCCTCTAAATATCGCATTTACTAACTTTGTAAGTAAGTAAATAAAAAAGGTAGTGAAAAAAAAAACATTTTGGGATGCGAAAAGAATAAATAAAAAATCAACCTCTGTGAGGAAAAAAAACGAAACAGATCGCAACTTCATGTCCGTTGCAGAATCACGCTTGCTCGATCGAACGCAATGGTTGCAATTATCGCAGAAATCAACCAATCAATCCGCTGCTACCAATAGGTACGCTACCACCTGCCAAATCGCGTTGCCAACATTTTCGAACCGATTTTCCCAGAACGTTTGCCCGGCTATCGCTTCGCTAGGCCTGCGGTTGGTGCCGTGTGCGGAAGTGATCCAGAAAATTTTTAATTTTCCACCATGCGCAATGGATGGTAAAACCACATCGGAAATATTCACCTTCTCCTCCTCCTCCGCCTCGTGTTCCTATTCAAACATCACACAAGCCAACTGTAACCGATCGGAACCGATTCCGCTACAGCGCTCGGCGCAAACGTTCGTTCGATCGAATTTAGATAAATTTTCGAAAGAACCGCGGCCCGCACTAGAACTGCTGGAACGCGATGTACAGTTTTCTTTTTCCATTAGGCACCTCCTAGTTAGGCGAGCGTGAAACTGGGGTGGACGACTAGTGCAACACTTCGCGAGGGGGAAGTAGCATACATTTCGAGAGTTGGTGTCCGTACATTGGTACCATTGACGACAGCGGAGCGGAAGCGACCATGACGCTTCTGCAACAGTGGCAATAATAACTCAATTCGAACGGGTTCGAGCGTCACGCCCGTTAGCTGCACTCAAAAGGACCACCTGCTTGCATTCGACCACACTTCACTTAGGGCCACTCACGCTTTTCTCCCAGTCGCCGATCAGGGAGAAAAACGCCAATCACGCTACAAACGCTCCAACTGTGTGATGGTTTCGCGAGCATCACTGTCTGAGGTGTGTAATCGTTGTGCGGCAAATGTGTTGTTTGTTTCCTGTTACATGCAAGATCGAAAAACGTTTCGTATTGCATGTTCCCACTCACTCGCCTTTCAATCCTCCCTTGCGATAACCATTACAACGGATGGAAGGATCGGTTTTGAGGGTATACTTCTCACGAGGATCACCTTCTCGATATGATGAAGAAACATCAACACCTTGATTGCTATGGAAACTCTCTCAATATGCGATTTAACTACTGCGTTGACAACAAATCGATGCTTTAAAACAAAAGCGATCCCAGTTTCTTGGAAAATTTATATTGATGACAATAGCATAATTGGTTTGCTGCTTCTCCTATTTGACTAGAGGGTAAAATAGCTTTAACACAACGTAATGAAAGGCTATTTAAACACTATTGGATCATAATCATAATAAAGCGCAAATGGGTTACACTTTTTTATCAATTTTTCTTGAATTTTTAATTTGATTTTTAAAATAAGCTCGCAGATTACTAGCCAGCTACTAAATTGAAGAGGAACTATTAGGAGAAGGTGGTTTTGGATCGGTGATTCGAGTTACAATCGTGCGAACCAACTAGGCGATTAAGGTTTTAAAAGGCAGAAACGATGAATTTTTGAAGGAAAACACAGTATACGATACAGTGCTGCGGTCTGGAAACAGCAAGAGAAAAGTCCATCTAATTGATTTTCCTTTATCGTTAAGGTTCCTGGATTTGACACCCAATCGTTTACTCCATGTGAATAGGACTTCCGCCGAAATTTAAGAGACGCCGATTACTAAGGTTCGCACTGTTAGTTACGCTACGACTATTGAGAAAAAACAACTGAAATCGAAAACAAATGACAAATCTCTACAAACGGACCCATCAGCATTGTTTGAAAGTAAAACTCTCTTCAAGTACTGTATTCAGCCATGACTAAATTTCCTATTTCTCTAAGCGGAAGCTACCAGTACGATCGAGTACACAATCAGTCCACCTTACCGCACCACCCGTGAGCTAATCAGGTCAACCGGCACACGGTCGAAATTCTCGCCAAATTATGCTAACGCACCGCAGCAACCAGATTTCGCGTAAAGAGAGACATTCCACAAACTTGTCATTGCAAAAAAACGACAAACGTGGAGTTCGAATCTAGTACGACGCTTATAGCTAGGATTACCGGCATGTACGCTACCCATAAACCCGGCTTTTACTCACCTGCACCTCGAAGGTGAAGTACTTTTTCAGATTCTTTATGATCATCACCAAGAACGGCAATTTGATGCCGAGCGTCTTTTTCGGATCGGCCGGGCAGGTGATGTACGTCGTGCTCACGTTTGTGCCGATGATTTCCAGGACCAAAGATTGAATGTCCTGGTCGGTGATGCGCTTGATGTGCCCATTGCGAACCTTTTTGTCCCAAATCTGTAGCGGTTTGCTGCCTATGCTGTACAGTATCGACAGGAAGCCCGACTGAAAAGTGTTTTTGAACATTTTTCAATCGACTGGCACCGAAATAAACACGAAAATTCTGCGGATGCACTGCGACACGGCCGAAAAAGCGGGCACTTATTTATTTTGATGATGTTTGTTTTTTTTTTTCTGTTCCCCACGCATAGCGGACTTTACACGCCTGTATAACGACCTGAGAACCAGGTGGGACAGCTGTCAAAGTTCTCGCTTGGCCGTTCTCGCTTCGATCGTGCATTGCAGGAAACCTCGTGGCGAGAACGCTGTCAAATCGAATTGTATTTTGTTCAAAATTCTATGGAGCTTGAAAAATATGTTTTTTAAACAAAAATCCTTGTTTTCGTAATTAAAAATATTCAACTATATATTTACTCATTTTAAATAGTAGAATTTTTGATTTTTGTGAGGTATCGCGCATGGTACCGTGCTTCTGCTCTGTACGTAGTACGAAGCAGGCGAGAAACTACGTCGTTTGACGATAGGTCTTCTCGCATCGTCGTTCTCAGGTCGTTAAACGGACATGTAAAGCCCGCTCATAAACGGAAAACGTCAAGCGCAAAGTTTGTTTACGATCGCAACGCACTATGGTTCGCTCGTAGGTCATGCTTACTGTCATTAGAAGTATTTTGTTACGCACTTTTTTTTTAAATTTACATTAATTTAAATGTTTCTTTTTATATTAAAAGAATTTAAACCAAAAGACCAAAACTACAGGAATTAATATTTGATCTCAATTTTAAAGTTATTTTTAACAACTAGCTCGATGTAGAAAAAAGTAAGATTGATGATGACGGAATGTTTCATGCAACACATACAACATCAATACATGTTGCAGCATCAGCAGAGTAAAACATAATGCACACCGTATCTTACGCAAATATTCAATCAAAAATGTTTAAGCGAAGTATAAAATTGAATAAACTATAACAAACTATTATATTTGGCAAGAGTGTACCCGAATTTTAAAATAATACAGTATACAAGTTCCCCCGATTGCCATCTTGCAACGCTACATTCGATATTCATCTCAGCTGGTAGAATATTTCACTACAGATTGATTTGATGCCCACGGGACTGTTCAAATTCATGTTGGCCTTCGCTTTTATTAGCAACCCCACGCACTTACATCAATTTCAAGGTCACCAATGATTAGATAGGGACCGTGAGGAAAGGAAGATTACAAAAAACTATTTTTAACATCTATTTTCTGATGCGCTGCAGAACGAAAACGCGATAAATCTGACTTTTTCAGACAAGTTCTTAACCGTTTGACAGGAAGTCATATCGTTCTTGACTTTAACAACATTTTTCACTTTTACAGCAATATCATGAATTAATTGGTCTGTTTGCATCAACTTGCTACCGTAAGCACTTCGCTGCCATCATCGGTTATGAGAATTGTATGCTCAAATTGTGCACTACGAGCGTTATCCAAGGACACAGCCGTCCAAGCATCCTCCAGAATTTCGGCCTCACAAGTCCCTAATGTAAGGACAGGTTCAATAGTAAACGTCATGCCAGGTATCATTACACCAGGAAAATCATTATCTGAAATATAAAACACGTTCGAAGAGTTAGGCAAAGTATGTAAGGTTTACATATACGACTCACCGAAATGGAAAATATTTGGTGGCCCATGGAAATAGCTCCCGATTCCATGACCAGCGAAAGCTGGCATCACAGTAAGTTTCTTACGTTTCGCGTATTTATCAATCGATTTGCCGATTACGCAGAGTGGTTGTCCGGGTCCACAACAAAGGATTGCTTCATCTAAGCACTGTTCGGTGCATTCCACTAAATATCTTCCCCTATCATCCACATCGCCAATCAACACAGTCTTTGAACAGTCTCCGTGATATCCGTTGTAAAACACCGTGATGTCTATGTTGATAATATCTCCATCGAGCAATTTGCGATTGTCCGGAATTCCGTGGCATGCTACGTTGTTGACCGACGTACAAACCGATTTCGGGAATCCCAGATAGCGCAAAGGAGAAGGATATGCGTTCGCTCGGATCGTTTCCTCGTGCACAAGACTATCGATGTCGTCGGTAGTCACGCCGGCCTGCAAATTCGAGACGGAACTGTAAAGAACCCGACATTATTCCGCAAAACTATACTTACCTGTGCAAAAGAGCACGCTCGATTAAGTATAGAAGCCGCAAGCCTGCAGCTTTCCTTCATACCATTTATCTGCTCACGCGTCTTGATTTCGGAGCGACCTTCACCATTGCTCGGTGAATTTCGAACGAAATAGTACGGTGGCTTAGCGATATGTTCCGGAACTTGCCTCTCCGGCGAGACGGTTCCGGGTTCAGTGATAAGATTGCACGTCCCAAGATCGTACCTGTGAGGAAACTACACAGCGGTTAGGTGCATCACACTCCGGTTTATTCACACGGCGTACCTTTTGCTTCGTCCAAAAAACGTTCTACACCAGGTTGTTCTCCAGATTTGCAATCCTTGTTTTAAGAGGTTGGCGTTTTGCAGCAGCATTTCAGAATCACTTTATAGCATAACTTCACAATCAAAACAAACTCCCGCCGGTACGTAATGACAACAACATTATGATACGTTTAGGGGTGGTCAACTATGCTTTAAATAGAATAAAATTTTATATAAATTAATATTGTTATTTATATCCTAAGTGTGCTAAAGATGTTAAAAGATATCTAACAAACAATATAAATATAAATTTGCATATAGAAAAATATTTCTGTTTTGATAACTAACAAAAGTTTACTGCCCCTGTGCACAGTGAGAGTCGTTATAAACATCGTTACACGTTTCTAGAAATGACATTTTATTAAACGAATTTGGATATAATACAGGTTATATAATTTAAAAACAATATTTACAGATTTGTGCAAGATTTCAGAACGAAGAACGAACGAACTGCTGAGCTAAAGAACCTAAAAGTCAATAAAACGGAACTGATAGGTTGAGCCAGTCTATTTTTTGACAGTTTCTCAAGACTTTCCAATACCTTACTTACAAACCATATTGCCATTTTCCTTTTTTGATAAGTTTCAGGAGCGGAATTAGTTATTCATTTATTTGTAAGCAATTTAATTTCATTCGAAAATTGATTGTTTACATTTGATTTGACCACGGGTTGACAGCTACTGAACAACAATGTGTTTAAAATGGTCGTTAAAGCTGATCTTGCACACATTTGCAATTCTATAGATTATTTTATTTAGTATGACGGCCTTAGTGGCCGTATTGTAATTCTATAGATTACTTTGAATTAAAACCATTTTGCAATTAGTCCATCGAAAAGAACTATTTTTCAAATTCTCTGTCAAGTTAATTTACGATAAGATCAAGAGCAGACAATCGAGTCTAACAACGATCCTAACAATTTTTCGTGTAGGTTTCAGCAGTCTCTCTTGAAGAATTATTCAACGTTGAAATTTCTTACCAACATTATCAGCAAACCATTTTCACATCTTCCCCGCCCCACGATCCTATCCTAGCGGGCACAGGTGAGGGTGTAAATGAAATCGCTGAAAGCCGTTGCGCTGCCGGCCTGTCGGCACAAAGAGAGTGCGGTGAAAATTGAAGCCGACTAGCTGACCGCGCCGCCGATCTTAAATTCTTCGCTTTATTATTATGTTTTACTTACCTCGGTCCGTTTATTACGGTTGATTATTACAATTATATTATTACTGTCCTCCACACATTATAGGTTTTGATCGATAGTGGGGTCCTGACTGGGCAGCGCCGCGTCACGATCCGCGCATCGTTTTACAGCGCTTTAAGCTTCAGTTTTACGACCGATCGACCCGGGTGCTGGCGGTTTGCGCGCAGCAGCCTCCGCCGAAGGGGCATTGAAGATGGCACATATGGTGGCAGAAATGGGCTACGGACCGTGCCCGCGCCCGGTCACGACGATCTGGGGCTGAGGCTGGGGAGGGTCTAGTTTCACCTAGCTTCCGTGGGCATCCGGCGACGGGCTACGGTGTGCTCCCTGGACTAATTATAAGCCATGCTTGGTCAACATTTCTGCACTTTGCTCATCAACGCGTTATTGCATTTTTAATGAGACAACACGCAACGCCGAACGGGTTGGTGGCGGCGGCGGTGGCGGCCGGTGGTTTAGGTCGTGACGCGCCATCACGGGGGAGGGAAGAAGAGAGGTGGGCCAGGAAGACGCGTGGCTCAATTGTGGCCGCACCCGCGTCTCCCGAGCGCACAAGACTATTACCATACCAGAATGCGGTGGTCGGTGGAAAGTGTTTTGATTGACCGAGCTTAGAATGGTCACGGGTGGTTAACCGAGCGGTTACCCCCTGCCTGCACATTGCGCACGAACTTTATTGAACGGCCGCAGCAGTCAAATAATTTACGTTACATTTCTATTCGCAAACCTGCGAAAGTCGATTAACACATTCTACAGAGGCGTTGTAAGAATGTCTCGGTATTACAGAAGAACTGGTTGGCACACTTTGGAAGTACAGAAACTAGTAAGCACAAACTGTACGGGTAGTAGTTTATGTATTTTTATACTGTGCAGTTAGCCATTTTCTCATGCTACAATAACAATGCGCAGCAGACGAGATTCGCACGCGGGCCGATACTCGCGATCATTCTGCAAGTGACTGCCGATGGGAGCGATGACGACTACCAGCTGCCCACCAGCACCGTTAGCTGACGGTGGATTTTATTGTCCTCGGTGTGTCGCTGTTTGCAGAAAAGAAAAACGATGAAATTAGCCACGAACGGATGCCACCGCCGTTTGATGCACCATGGCCGCTGCCAGCAATCGATGGCCGGGGAGTCGGTGATGATCGGTCGCGTCCAGTGCACACGGCAGTGTCCGACATCCGGGAGCACAATCAGAACGTTCGCGAGCGAGCGTGCGAGCGATCGAGCGAATTTTTACGACGCCTAGCTCTGAACTAGTTTTAAGCGCGGTACAGGCGGAGATAGAAGCCTTCACCCAACTGGTTTCTGCGGCCTGTTTGGTCCACGATTACGCATCAGCTGAGGAGTTTAGTGTGGTGCATTAAACATTCCACCGCCATAACGCTACCGCAACACTGTGGATGAAGTCAGTACGTTCTGGCATTGCTGTGGATAAAGACTGCAGTTGTGCTGTTAGAGTGTTTTTTTCTCAAACTTAGACACTTTAATGATTTCCTAATAGTTGGCGCTCTTAAGGATGTTCTAAATTAAACTTGCGCATCGCTCGCACAGCGTGAACGATCTTTTCAATGACGAGTATGATGATGGATCCAACAAATCCTCCTGTGAAATGTAATAACTAAGCAATAAGGTCATCGCCAGAGAACGCACTCCTCACCAGCAAGTATAGAGAAAGGAGCCGATACACCTGTCAACACGACGGGATGCACCAATGGACCGCCCTGACACTCCGGCATGTCGTTCCAGTACGTGTTCAACAACCGCCCTACTAAGCCCAGCTCCGTTGCTTTAGTTAGTCTGTGAAGGATAAAAAAAAAACAAGATATTATAAATAAAAAAAGAGTTTGAAACAATGTACACCGGGGACAGTGTTTTTGGCACCCGAAGCGTCCACAAATTCTCACGTTATTTTGAACTGCTCGGCGTACATGCTTCCCTTCGGTAACACGAAACTCATCAATCTTAGCTCACTGAACAGCCCGTCCATCTTTGTGTTGGATCGCGGCGAGGATCAACCCGAATCGAGCGCAGAATGCAGAATGGAAGACAGAACAACGGCAGCAACATGAATGAACACGAATGATAATAGCAAAGCCCGGCACGAACGGAAGGCAAACAGGATGGATCAATCGCTTGCGGAACGAAGCGATCGCCGCCGGTAATTCGATACGATGAATCGGGACTCAAATTTACCGTGCGCAATTCGCAAATTTCGTCCGCCTCGAAGTGGTCTGCTATCGCCCGGAAGGCTTCGGTCAGCTCGCAGTGGAAAGCGAAACCACCCTGCTTCAGAAGCCGAACAGCTGTAGCCACATCTGCGTAGATCGGAGCGAAGGTCGTACCGTCGGGGGTTGCAGTGGCGAGCACCTGATCGTGGTCGAGAAGTGTTGGTGCGATGAAGAAAAAACATTGGAAACGATTGACCTATTTTGTGGACATTGAAACGATAAGAAGCGTACCTGTCCCGGATACAGTTGTTCCAGTTTCGCAAGTGAATCGTTATCCTGTTGGTACAGAGACATACAGAACAAAACATTCATAGTCAGGCGGAATGGTGCTCACCATCGGCTTACCATAGTGAGTGCGTGATTGTACGAATCGTTGTTAAACACCACCGTCAGTGGTGCCTTTGACAACTGCTCGATCGTCCTCGGACCCTGAGTGCTTCCGCTCAGAAATTCCCCAACGATTGATGCCGTGTAATAGTTGTACAGAAGAAAATTCATTAGCAACACTGCGTACAGCAACAGTCGCACAGAAACATTCACCGCCGTTTGCGTTGTGCCCTGTTGGGCAATCAAACCGATCATGTCGATTAAGTAGTGGTTAGGGGCAAAGGATGATAGGTCCTGGTGCAGCATGTGCATACATTGTAATGCCACTGCGACCAGCGAGAATATGACGGCAGCGGCATACCATGTCGTGTTAGTGAATGGTGTGAAATAGTTCGATTCTTGAGTTGCCCCGTTAAGCTCCGGTGTCATGCGGAAGATGAATCCTAGCCTGGATCAATAATGCAAAAATGTGTTTGAAATGTAAAATGCATCAAGTCAGCATCAATGAGAGTACGTAAGATTACCTGTATGTCCAGGATTGCATCAAAATTTCAACGTTCAATGGCTTCGTGTGCAAGCCCTGAAGAACTCCTGAGCCTATTACATCGAAATAAGGGACGGTGTTCATAAGATCTTCCTTCCGCTCATATCTAACACTGAAATATACTCATCAGGATAGCCTTTAGTAGTGATGTCATCAGTGAAACATCAGAAATACTTACGAGAAATTATGCACTTCTTGCAAAAACCGCAACAAACAACGATGAAATTTTTCATGACGAGGAATGGTATTCCAATCAGTGGGTGAAGAGTGCTGTAAATTTTATTAATTATATGTTAATACAGATTGTTTTATGTAAAAACTTACCAATGATAAACCACGAAGTACGTGCTGATGAAAATTCATCCTAATTTGCACCGTGTTCAATCCGTTTAAAATGTGAAGTCCCGTTTCTTGACTCCAATGGCCCACGTTTGTTGTGCGAAATGATTCACAGTTCTTGCTACCTATCCCATACAGGTCTATCAGATGATAGAATGATCTATCTGCAGCTCTCTGCATCCACAGAACATCTGAATCCAACCGGAAGCAAAATCCTTTTCTCATCTCCAACGTAAGCTCTTGGCTATGGTAGTCGTTGGAAAATAGAATCCAAGTATACGAGCCACCGAACTTCTCGTCATGAGGGTCCTATTTTCAAGAAAATTTTGTATGATTTTCATTCTAATTACACATTACAAAGTTGATTACCTTTTCAAGGAGTTGTCGAATAGCAGGACAACTTATGTCAGCTATTATAGCTGTCTTTTCAGCTAAGTACGGTCCAATAGATGGTGACGTATAGATCGATTGATTCGAAACACATTGTATCGAGTGCACGTAAAACTCATCCAGCATAAAGTCCTTTGTCAATGACGCAACTTCTGAAAATTTAATTCAACATTTCTGATGTAAGGAACAAAGATCAACGATTACCATCAACGTACCTTCGTCACATCCCATTATCAATGCCCTTCTGGAGTTCTTGTATTGTAAAACATCCTTTAAGATACGCAAATTTATACTTGTTGTGTACGTTATTAGCAAACAAAATAACAGGAGTAGTTCAAACGTCTTTTGCATGACTCTGACTATCCTGCGTGACTTGAACTGTAGTGACTTTCCTAAAAGAAGATCGTTTATAAATCTGAAAAAATGTTTTAAAAAACCATTCATACCCCATTCTGTCTTCAATTTGTCAATCAAAGGGGGAAAACGACATTCAGGTGTATCAATTATGCTTGCATGAATTCTTAAGCAAGTGCAATGTGTCTCTGTAGCATGATCCTAGTACTTGGGCCCATCAATGTTTGCTTTGTTTCGCCTACCTTCGCAGAAAACTTTTCCTTTTCTTCTTCAACCTGCTCAATCGCACAAACCACACCAGTCCAGTCCGGGCGCAGACGCACACCGGGCCAGTACACAATGTTACTGCACGTACGGCTGCCGTAACGGGTTAGCCCCCTGTAGGCCGCCGGTCGCGCGCCGCCGTTGGCTTTCCCGTTTTTCCACCAGATAAATTAACCCCGATAGTGCGATTCCAGCTGCAGAACGGGCGAATAAGAAAAGAAAAACGGGTCACAAATCCCAAACCATTAGCATTAGGCCAGGGTGCTGGGCCCGAGCTCGAGCGACGCTCGGTTTGACAGCCGTCCGCAGAACGGCACATTTCGGCGGCTTTTACAACCTCCCAATATAATAAACGCCAGCGAAACCTCCGACAGCTCCACCGAGTAGACCGTTGCACTTCCTTGGCAGATTGGCTTCGCTATTTTGTGGATCCTATAAATCCGCTTTACGACGCCCGTTTCCTGTGCGCGCATCAGTCTGCATTTGGGGAACACAGACAGACGTGAAGTCGCAAAAAAAGAGTTTGAAACAATGTACACCGGGGACAGTGTTTTTGGCACCCGAAGCGTCCACAAATTCTCACGTTATTTTGAACTGCTCGGCGTACATGCTTCCCTTCGGTAACACGAAACTCATCAATCTTAGCTCACTGAACAGCCCGTCCATCTTTGTGTTGGATCGCGACGAGGATCAACCCGAATCGAGCGCAGAATGCAGAATGGAAGACAGAACAACGGCAGCAACATGAATGAACACGAATGATAATAGCAAAGCCCGGCACGAACGGAAGGCAAACAGGATGGATCAATCGCTTGCGGAACGAAGCGATCGCCGCCGGTAATTCGATACGATGAATCGGGACTCAAATTTACCGTGCGCAATTCGCAAATTTCGTCCGCCTCGAAGTGGTCTGCTATCGCCCGGAAGGCTTCGGTCAGCTCGCAGTGGAAAGCGAAACCACCCTGCTTCAGAAGCCGAACAGCTGTAGCCACATCTGCGTAGATCGGAGCGAAGGTCGTACCGTCGGGGGTTGCAGTGGCGAGCACCTGATCGTGGTCGAGAAGTGTTGGTGCGATGAAGAAAAAACATTGGAAACGATTGACCTATTTTGTGGACATTGAAACGATAAGAAGCGTACCTGTCCCGGATACAGTTGTTCCAGTTTCGCAAGTGAATCGTTATCCTGTTGGTACAGAGACATACAGAACAAAACATTCATAGTCAGGCGGAATGGTGCTCACCATCGGCTTACCATAGTGAGTGCGTGATTGTACGAATCGTTGTTAAACACCACCGTCAGTGGTGCCTTTGACAACTGCTCGATCGTCCTCGGACCCTGAGTGCTTCCGCTCAGCAATTCCCCAACGATTGATGCCGTGTAATAGTTGTACAGAAGAAAATTCATTAGCAACACTGCGTACAGCAACAGTCGCACAGAAACATTCACCGCCGTTTGCGTTGTGCCCTGTTGGGCAATCAAACCGATCATGTCGATTAAGTAGTGGTTAGGGGCAAAGGATGATAGGTCCTGGTGCAGCATGTGCATACATTGTAATGCCACTGCGACCAGCGAGAATATGACGGCAGCGGCATACCATGTCGTGTTAGTGAATGGTGTGAAATAGTTCGATTCTTGAGTTGCCCCGTTAAGCTCCGGTGTCATGCGGAAGATGAATCCTAGCCTGGATCAATAATGCAAAAATGTGTTTGAAATGTAAAATGCATCAAGTCAGCATCAATGAGAGTACGTAAGATTACCTGTATGTCCAGGATTGCATCAAAATTTCAACGTTCAATGGCTTCGTGTGCAAGCCCTGAAGAACTCCTGAGCCTATTACATCGAAATAAGGGACGGTGTTCATAAGATCTTCCTTCCGCTCATATCTAACACTGAAATATACTCATCAGGATAGCCTTTAGTAGTGATGTCATCAGTGAAACATCAGAAATACTTACGAGAAATTATGCACTTCTTGCAAAAACCGCAACAAACAACGATGAAATTTTTCATGACGAGGAATGGTATTCCAATCAGTGGGTGAAGAGTGCTGTAAATTTTATTAATTATATGTTAATACAGATTGTTTTATGTAAAAACTTACCAATGATAAACCACGAAGTACGTGCTGATGAAAATTCATCCTAATTTGCACCGTGTTCAATCCGTTTAAAATGTGAAGTCCCGTTTCTTGACTCCAATGGCCCACGTTTGTTGTGCGAAATGATTCACAGTTCTTGCTACCTATCCCATACAGGTCTATCAGATGATAGAATGATCTATCTGCAGCTCTCTGCATCCACAGAACATCTGAATCCAACCGGAAGCAAAATCCTTTTCTCATCTCCAACGTAAGCTCTTGGCTATGGTAGTCGTTGGAAAATAGAATCCAAGTATACGAGCCACCGAACTTCTCGTCATGAGGGTCCTATTTTCAAGAAAATTTTGTATGATTTTCATTCTAATTACACATTACAAAGTTGATTACCTTTTCAAGGAGTTGTCGAATAGCAGGACAACTTATGTCAGCTATTATAGCTGTCTTTTCAGCTAAGTACGGTCCAATAGATGGTGACGTATAGATCGATTGATTCGAAACACATTGTATCGAGTGCACGTAAAACTCATCCAGCATAAAGTCCTTTGTCAATGACGCAACTTCTGAAAATTTAATTCAACATTTCTGATGTAAGGAACAAAGATCAACGATTACCATCAACGTACCTTCGTCACATCCCATTATCAATGCCCTTCTGGAGTTCTTGTATTGTAAAACATCCTTTAAGATACGCAAATTTATACTTGTTGTGCACGTTATTAGGACGTGCACGTAACAAAATAACAGGAGTAGTTCAAACGTCTTTTGCATGACTCTGACTATCCTGCGTGACTTGAACTGTAGTGACATTCCTAAAAGAAGATCGTTTTTAAATCTGAAAAAGTGTTTTAAAAAAACCATTCATGCCCCATTTTGTCTTCAATTTGTCAATCAAAGGGGGAAAACGACATTCAGGTGTATCAATTATGCTTGCATGAATTCTTAAGCAAGTGCAATGTGTCTCTGTAGCATGATCCTAGTACTTGGGCCCATCAATGTTTGCTTTGTTTCGCCTACCTTCGCAGAAAACTTTTCCTTTTCTTCTTCAACCTGCTCAATCGCACAAACCACACCAGTCCAGTCCGGGCGCAGACGCACACCGGGCCAGTACACAATGTTACTGCACGTACGGCTGCCGTAACGGGTTAGCCCCCTGTAGGCCGCCGGTCGCGCGCCGCCGTTGGCTTTCCCGTTTTTCCACCAGATAAATTAACCCCGATAGTGCGATTCCAGCTGCAGAACGGGCGAATAAGAAAAGAAAAACGGGTCACAAATCCCAAACCATTAGCATTAGGCCAGGGTGCTGGGCCCGAGCTCGAGCGACGCTCGGTTTGACAGCCGTCCGCAGAACGGCACATTTCGGCGGCTTTTACAACCTCCCAATATAATAAACGCCAGCGAAACCTCCGACAGCTCCACCGAGTAGACCGTTGCACTTCCTTGGCAGATTGGCTTCGCTATTTTGTGGATCCTATAAATCCGCTTTACGACGCCCGTTTCCTGTGCGCGCATCAGTCTGCATTTGGGGAACACAGACAGACGTGAAGTCGCGGGCGCGGGAGTCACAGAAATCGCGCGCGTCCAACTTACGTGATCTTGAACAGCTCACTGTACATGCTGTGCTTCGGCAGGACGAACGCCATCACGCGGATGTCGTACTTGTACAGTCCTTCGACCTGCGAACGAAACGTCACATCCCATTATCAATGCCCTTCTGGAGTTCTTGTATTGTAAAACATCCTTTAAGATACGCAAATTTATACTTGTTGTGTACGTTATTAGCAAACAAAATAACAGGAGTAGTTCAAACGTCTTTTGCATGACTCTGACTATCCTGCGTGACTTGAACTGTAGTGACTTTCCTAAAAGAAGATCGTTTATAAATCTGAAAAAATGTTTTAAAAAACCATTCATACCCCATTCTGTCTTCAATTTGTCAATCAAAGGGGGAAACGACATTCAGGTGTATCAATTATGCTTGCATGAATTCTTAAGCAAGTGCAATGTGTCTCTGTAGCATGATCCTAGTACACTTACGAGAAATTATGCACTTCTTGCAAAAACCGCAACAAACAACGATGAAATTTTTCATGACGAGGAATGGTATTCCAATCAGTGGGTGAAGAGTGCTGTAAATTTTATTAATTATATGTTAATACAGATTGTTTTATGTAAAAACTTACCAATGATAAACCACGAAGTACGTGCTGATGAAAATTCATCCTAATTTGCACCGTGTTCAATCCGTTTAAAATGTGAAGTCCCGTTTCTTGACTCCAATGGCCCACGTTTGTTGTGCGAAATGATTCACAGTTCTTGCTACCTATCCCATACAGGTCTATCAGATGATAGAATGATCTATCTGCAGCTCTCTGCATCCACAGAACATCTGAATCCAACCGGAAGCAAAATCCTTTTCTCATCTCCAACGTAAGCTCTTGGCTATGGTAGTCGTTGGAAAATAGAATCCAAGTATACGAGCCACCGAACTTCTCGTCATGAGGGTCCTATTTTCAAGAAAATTTTGTATGATTTTCATTCTAATTACACATTACAAAGTTGATTACCTTTTCAAGGAGTTGTCGAATAGCAGGACAACTTATGTCAGCTATTATAGCTGTCTTTTCAGCTAAGTACGGTCCAATAGATGGTGACGTATAGATCGATTGATTCGAAACACATTGTATCGAGTGCACGTAAAACTCATCCAGCATAAAGTCCTTTGTCAATGACGCAACTTCTGAAAATTTAATTCAACATTTCTGATGTAAGGAACAAAGATCAACGATTACCATCAACGTACCTTCGTCACATCCCATTATCAATGCCCTTCTGGAGTTCTTGTATTGTAAAACATCCTTTAAGATACGCAAATTTATACTTGTTGTGTAATTCCCCAACGATTGATGCCGTGTAATAGTTGTACAGAAGAAAATTCATTAGCAACACTGCGTACAGCAACAGTCGCACAGAAACATTCACCGCCGTTTGCGTTGTGCCCTGTTGGGCAATCAAACCGATCATGTCGATTAAGTAGTGGTTAGGGGCAAAGGATGATAGGTCCTGGTGCAGCATGTGCATACATTGTAATGCCACTGCGACCAGCGAGAATATGACGGCAGCGGCATACCATGTCGTGTTAGTGAATGGTGTGAAATAGTTCGATTCTTGAGTTGCCCCGTTAAGCTCCGGTGTCATGCGGAAGATGAATCCTAGCCTGGATCAATAATGCAAAAATGTGTTTGAAATGTAAAATGCATCAAGTCAGCATCAATGAGAGTACGTAAGATTACCTGTATGTCCAGGATTGCATCAAAATTTCAACGTTCAATGGCTTCGTGTGCAAGCCCTGAAGAACTCCTGAGCCTATTACATCGAAATAAGGGACGTTGGGGAACACAGACAGACGTGAAGTCGCGGGCGCGGGAGTCACAGAAATCGCGCGCGTCCATCTTACGTGATCTTGAACAGCTCGCTGTACATGCTGTGCTTCGGCAGGACGAACGCCATCACGCGGATGTCGTACTTGTACAGTCCTTCGACCTGCGAACGAAACCACCAGGACAGAAGGAGCTTGCTTGCAGCACTGTCGTACTTATCGGACGCATCGTTAGTACCGTTCTCAGCTCGCATATCTCGTTGGCGGTGAACTGATTGGCGATCGCGGGATAAACCTCCGTCAGCTCGCAGTGCAGCACGTGTCCGCCGCGCCGCAAGTACGGTACCGCATGCTCCACGTCCGTAAACAGTGGCAGATCGTCGGGCGATCGCGCTGGTAAGGCTTTCCGATCGTGCATGAGCGTGCTGTACGGTAGCGTTTGTTCCTGTTGCGGATAAAACGAAAATCATTAGCCCGGGCGTCCGAACCACGAGATTGCTTACGCCCTCCACAGATCCGATCGATGCGGTGCGATCGAGCGGAGCGAAATGATCACCCGGAGCAGAATGCGATGATAGCCCGTGTCGGTTAGGGATAGCTTCAGCGGGCTGTCGATCACGGCCGGGATGCTTTCCGGGCCGATCATCTTCGCGCTGAGCAGCCCGCTGACGACCGTGGAGGTGTAGTAGTTGTACAGCACCAAATTAGCGACCAGCAGCACCATCACGGCGACCCGCGACGGCACCAGCCGCGACACGTACGGTACACCTTGCTGGGCGACGCATGACACCACGTCCACCACGTACGCCATCGTTGCCCGCGCTCGTTCGGTGCGGCTGGTGTGCTGGAGCCAGCGCTCGGAAAGTCGCGCCAGATGCTTCAGCACCGCCACCGACAGCACGAGCGCGAGGAGAAAGGCGACCCAAACGGACGGCGAAAATGGAGCAACGAAACCGTTTCCTTCCGATTTGCTACCGATGTCCGGTGTGATTTTGTAGATGAAACCAGTTCTGCAAGAGACGGCGGAGTTAACGAGCTGCTGCCGTGCGTTCTGTGCCGTGCCGCCTTACTCGAACGCCCAGCTGTAGTGGATCGAGTCGAGTTCCGGCTGACGACTCAATCGCATGATGATGCCCGTTGCAGCGACGTCGGTTTCGTGGCGTTGTACCACTCCCAGCAGGCCCAGCCGGTACCCGGAACGTAACCGACCGGCCCAGCCGCGCGTCGGACGATATCTGATGCTGTGGGTTGGACACGGGAGGGATGTCAGCAAAGCCCACGGCGTTAGGTGTATACTTACGTAAAGTTATGGAAATCTCGCAAGACGACCAGCAGCGCGTAGTGGTACTTAACGAACGCCACTATCCCCCTGGTCAGACCCGGTTCACTCAGTAGCTGATCTACCATGTCGGATGTGACGTTCTCTCGATCGATCTGATAAAGAATGGACCAAGCGAATCAGAACTTAAATCAACAGGAGCCGAAACTGATAAATCCGCGTTCACCGAGTACATTAAGTCATATTTTAATAGTAGACTTGAAATTAGATTTAGAGACTTAACCCGTTTCGATGTTTCGAAGGTTCTATTTCAATATTTTATCTATTTTTGAAAGACTTGGCATGGGATTCTTATAAAAAGATACTCATCACATAATGATTGGATGAATTTGATTAAAAATACAAGAGAATTTTCTACGCCACAACCACATCAAATATTCGTCAGAACGAACCCAAGTTTACTCGCTCATCTGTCGGTTTATCCGGAACAAGAACTCCACCTGTCAATACCCACCACCGTGACACCACGTAACTGAAGAAAGGCAAAGTCTTGCCGAATCTTATAAGCACTGTAGTTGGTCGTCAACCTAAATCCACCACTCCAGTTCCACGTCCCATACAACGCCTGGTAGATGTCCTTGCACAGGTGACGCCCCTTGGCATAGATATCGAACAGATTGAACACCCCACGCACGGGTGTTTCGATAGCCGCAATCAGATCCGAGTTCATCTGAATTCCGCTTATGTTCCAAAGCGCACGCTGCACGGCTCCCGTTCCGGTGTGGTTCCGTGCCAGCAACATCCAGCTGACGGTGTTGTTGATGTAGCGATATTTCGAGACCTACCAAGATAGGGTTCGGATGAAAGATTGCAAAAGGCACACTGCACACTCTTCACTCACTGCCTCCAGAAGTTGCGGCGCTCCCGGGCACGTAAAATCGAGCACGGCGCACAGCTTCGCGTACTGGCGTGGTGTGAATATTGCGGTTACATTTTGCCGCCCGATGTTCGAGGTGATATCGATAAAGCGAACCGATGTAGTAGCGGTGTTTGCGGCTCTCAGCTCGTTCGCCCGATCGTGTACCGTCGTCTGCGCTGACAGGCAATCGAACAGGACGGCATGTTTGCAGTGCTTTAGTGAGAGAAAATCGACTAACAATCGTTGGCGGGTGGATAGGACCGCCGCGGTTAGAACGCAGGGCACAATGGTGGTTAGTAACGCAAGTGCGATTGGGCGCATGTTGACGTTGGGTGGAGTTGGGCGAAGGTTTGAGACAATAGTGGTGTTTGGTTTTGAGTTTTATGCGATTGCGATGGTTGATGACAGGACGTCGTTCTAGGGCGGGCGAATGACAAGTGATTGACAGAGTAAATCTACAGCCTAATTTATTCAATCGGATAATTCCACCACGTAATCCTGAACTTACGTGTACTATATGGTTCGTTTCCCTGAAAGAAATCTTGCTATGTACGAAAGATATGGTGCAAAAGGCGATTCTTGATTCCAGGATGAGTTGCTCTTTAATATTAAAGTATATCCTTTGCCTACAAAAAAAGTTCTGCGCTAGAATCCACGTAGACTGCATCGAGCATTTTCGGAGGTCTTCCACCATGTATGCCACACTCTAACATCTCGATCGACCACTGATCGATCATCGATCGATGGTGCGCTAAATGCCAAGCTATAAGGATAGATGTTTACCGCTGGAGATGGAGACTCTACAGAAGCGAAGTTCCTTTGGACCGATAGTCCACGATTACAAAAACCTTCGAAGGTATCTCAATGTATATTCCTAGGCAAATTGTTACCAAGAGACCTAAACTAAACTAAACACCCAACTAAACCAACTAAACTAACCAAACACCCAATTTTGGTTAGCTATCAATGTATACTTTGCCAGAGCATTGAGGAATAGGCAACTTTCAGCTATTCCACTGCGTAGAATTTGATCCCACTGCTTAGAAAGGGATATATCATTGCTATACGCTAATGTTAATCATCAAGTAATATTAACTACAGTGTTTACATTTTATTGTAGACGAAAATAAATAGATAAACACAATCAGTAGTTCTTTCCTGACACTGAGCTCAATCGTAGCAAATGTGTTCTACTGAAACAAAAGCAAATGAAGGCTACATTCATGCTGCCGTCTGCTGTCGTACAAGGTGATGCCTTTTTAGCTCGTCATATTCCCAAGATGCAGCTGTTGATGGGATAATAATGGTAGGCCCCCCGCTTCGTCCCGCTTTGGATAATAACTAACCAAACCGTCGACAATGGGGAGCGCTAAAGAGCAGCAGCGCAAGAGTGTCACGTGACCTTCCGGAGTAGACGACAACCGATCTAGCCGTGGCAGGAACAGACGAGAACACCCCATCCGTCAGCAGTTGCAGTTCACCATCGCTTAAACCACCGCGCCGTTGTGGTTAATCGGGTGGTCCGGATCTGGAGCAACACCGGACCGTGTATATTTTGTTTTCTTCTTTTTGTTTGTGTGTGTGTGTGTGAGCAGCCTGGTCGCCCATTTTCGCACGCGTACAACGACATATGCCGCTCAAATTTGCTATCATCAACCTTGACCACTTCCAGCGCACCGGTTCCAGCCGCACAGGGAACCACAAGGAACGCACAGGCGGTGCAGTTTGCACGCCAGCGGATGCAGGTTGCGGTGAATATAATAAAATTATAATTTTTATTATACATCCTTTGTTTTCACTTCCATCCTAGCCGGGTCGTGTCATTGACGCCGCCTGCGAGCTGTAAGTCGAGGGAGTCGCCTTCGATCGGTGCTGCTCTCCTCCGAGTCACCTTGAAACCAGAAGCGGACATACCTGGCGATATCCATCGCCAACCGGGCCCACCAAACACTCTTGGCTGGTTTCTTGGTCGGGTCTGGCCTGGTGGGTCTGCACGGGGCAGGAGTTTACACAAAAACCCGCTGCGCAACCCTCTGCGCCTGGTACGACCGATTTTCCACGTGACATTATACATAATTATATGCAAAAGAACGGTGATCGGTGGCGGGTACGAGTCAAAGGCACATTAAAGTAAAGCATCGATTGCCGTGCGTACGGATCACTATTAAAAATGCAAATGTAATGTGATGTAAGAACTAGGTACGAACATTTATAAGCGGAAATTTGCATGCTCGTCAAGGTATTGTCTCGTAATTGGTAGCTGACGTTAATCAACACAATCGGAAGGAAAACTTTATATTGTTTTAGCAAATCATTAAGGGGCACTTTCAGGCTCATTTCGTAGCTCCGGCGGGCACAGTTCTTAAATTAATTGTTATGACACCGCTATATCTCCATGCCACAATCCTCCCACAATGTGGAGCGGTTTGTTGTAAACATGAAATCTTCTATGCTAAATTATAGCCCCCTATAGGTGCAGGAACAATCCGCACGATATCCATCATCCATCACGCGGCGTCATCTTTTCCCCCTAGCCAGACGTCATGATTGACCGCAGCGTAACGATCGCCAGGGAGCCGTCGGACGTCGGGGCGATTTAGTGTAAATGAGAAACCCGACGCATTCTCCGTACGCGTTCTGGGAGAGTGATTTTCCCGGTTCGCACGGGAAAAATAATTGCCATTGTGTCTGAGCAGCAGGGGTTGCCCTGGGCCTGGCGACAGGCCAAGGGTAACACCGGTGAAATTAAAGGAAACAGAGAGTGCGTGTGTGTGTGTGTTTGTAGAGGGTTTCGATAGCTGTAAAAAATTGCAACCGTACCACCTCGGCAATGTCTGGCGTGCGGGTGGCACGAGGGTAGCTCCCTCACGGCATATTTACTACCTTGATGAGTGTCTGCGTGCCAAATTGAGAGTACTAGACATTTTAAATAAACATGTTTCTTGTATTACTGTTCCACTATTTCATGGATGGATGTTAGTTATTATGTAAATCTTTCTCACTTCGTCCAGCTTGACCTAGACATAGAACCATCATTGGTGTTTTGGGATACACAGTAAAATAAACTACGTCTGATATTCTTAAATGCATTGAGCCTCTGAAGAATCATTCGTAACGAAGACAATAAGTTATCATATATGTGCCGAAGCTATTTTGTTGATGGAAGAAAAACAGTAATAGTGTTTACAAAAAACGTACACTATCATAGAAAAATGTATTTATTAAAGCTTAATAGAATATAACTTTCATCTATCTCTTCAAGTTTTCGGTTTATTAACAAAAACAGGCCGTATAGTAGTGTCAAGA
The DNA here is from genome assembly GCA_002091845.1 of Anopheles cracens. NCBI lineage: Eukaryota > Metazoa > Arthropoda > Insecta > Diptera > Culicidae > Anopheles > Anopheles cracens. The sequence goes on along the minus strand of KZ067726.1, from coordinate 85,739 downwards.
GCTTCACAATCTTCATGTTTCTTGGTACTTTTTATTGTTTAGTAAGGAACGGCCTTGCCGTATTGCTATATTCCTTGACTAAGAAAACCAATAAATCAAGAAAAGCAACACTTTATACCTACTACCTTTCTCTCAGCAAGTTAGAATACAAAGGACAATCAATACAAGTTATCGAATCAGTTGAAAAGATATCCCTGATAATATGAAGTTATCACGAATGATAGAAAATGGTTATTATTCATCTAAACAAGAAATTGAATGAAATGCGGACATCTTAACTAATATATATGGCAGTCACTAATACCTGTAGATTGGGATTGGTTGCAACATATGACTGATAAAATTATATCATAGATATCGCTTTGTTGCATTATAATCCGCAAGGATTGCACGAATTTCTTCCTCAAATGTGTAAGTTCTACATCCTCTCTTTCTATTTTTTTAAAGTTTAATTCCAAATACAAAAATGATTTTTGGTCAAACCAAAGAAAATGATCTTATCAAAAACAAAAATGAGACAATGAGGGTGTTTTAAAACTCGAAAGGTTGATTTAAGTTGTAATAGCGTATCTGTTGAATTTGATTCGCATGACCGGTAAGAAAACTTCATGTGAAAACCAACATATCAAACAAGCTGATTTGTCCGACGCTATTTCCAGGTAGTGTATCTGTAGCCCTATCTCAACAAAGATTGTCCATTTGTTAGTTGAGAGCGGAAAGTGAACGATAAGATTAGAGCAAGATCGCAGATGGATTAATCACAGAACAAATCAGCTAGTTAGCCCGTAATCGTTGCGGTGGCGTGGTCCATCGTCCGGCGCAAACACAAACACACATGATAAACGGTTGAACCTCTAACATCAATCGATTATCGAACGAAACGAGGCTCCGCGCGGGGACACATTAGTCTAGTTCACCGTCTAGCCGCAAGTAACGCGGCTCGATTACCGGTGCATTCCGGTGCACTGCAGCCCAACAGGAACCACAGCGGTAATGGATTACGGGCGACACCGCGCGGATGGATGAACAATTTGCTTACGGTGCTTCGACTGCTCTATCAATCTCGCGCAGTTCGTCCGCACCGACGGGCGATGTTTAATTTATCATTGCAATCAATCATTTTACGCAGCATTAATGTTATCATAGGACGACGAGATAGACAGTGTGTGTGTGTGTGTTACTGGGATGCTACGAAGCAGTACTACTTCGGTAGGGGGGTATGTGCTCACGCACCCGATAACGCAAGATAATCCCTGAAAGTAAGATGCTGGTACTCCATCAGAAGTATATTTACCTGGTGCCCAAGCCATGTTAAAACGACCTCCTCTAAAGAGAGAAGAGAGAGAGAAACAAAGGTTAAATGTAACAAGAGGTTAATATAAATAACACAAAAAATATAACAAAAGGTACTCAAATAAAGGCTATATATCACATCATATATAGCCATCATTTCCAGCTTGATAAAAGAAATGCAACTCATAATTTGATTGGTCGATATCTTAAATATTGAACTGATCTGTTCTTTTGATTGTTCATCGTTTTATAAAAAGATATTTTTTATATACGTCACTTTTATAAGGATATTATGTTTTTCGTTTTGTTAATAACATTGATTATTGATAACAAAAAATACTTATATTATCAAAACCCCTAACCCTAACAGAAATTCAAACACATGAAATAGAAAATAATGTGCTGAATTGAATGAATATTATTATTAACAGATGTTATAAAAAAAAAGAAACAGAAAAACAACTCCTTGAGCAGATGGTCAGGAGAAGGGAGTGAGCAAAAACAGAAAAAAAAAAAAACGAAAAAA